>JARHVA010000778.1:4182500-4317500 GCA_037957365.1 Torreya grandis
AGAGAGTAAATAAGTATCATATTCAATTTTTGGAACATGTGTATCATCTATATCATGAGAAGAATATATGCATGTAAGAGTGGTGTTATCAATATTTTTGACAATTTTGCCCCATAGGAAAGAACATATGTTGATTCAAGTAGTTGAAAGAACAAATTATAAAGAGGAATTTTTGTGGTTTTACAAAGGGGAAAAGATCATTTCAAAGTTCAAAAGGGTTCAAATCCTTCAAAAATTTTGTCCAAAGGATCACTAGGAGTGAGAGACATTTCCAATAAATCCAAAGGGGTAGAAGGTTCTTTCTTTCACTAGGAGGACCATTTCAAGTTTTTGAGGGTCCATTTTGCAATGTTTCAAAGGGCAATTTTCCTTCAGACAATTTGTTCAAAGGAATTGTCCATTATAGAATAGATGAAAAACTATTTGTCCATGGGAAGAGGACCATTTAAAAATTTCTAAAGGACATTGGCAAGAATCTTGAAGGGTATGTACCCTTCAGGAAGGTTCACTTCATAAATTTCAAAAGGATAGTCTTCAAGAAATTAGACTTGGGCACTTTCATTTCTTTTATAGGGTCCTTTACAAAAATCTTGAAGGGTATGTGCCCTTCGGGAAAGTTCAAAACAATTTTTTTAAAGGGGTAATTTTGAAGGCAAAATGGCCCTTTACATTTTCTTGAAGGGTACTCGGGAAGTTCTTTTCAAAGGACAGTTTTCATTTTTCTGCAGGAATAAGGACTAAATAATTTTCACAAAAGGGTTTTCAAAGGGACGAGTGGACCAAATCAAGAATCTCAGAGGTCATTTAAAAAATATCGAAGGGCATCTTTAGGGGCACATTTCAAAAATTTGAAGGGTACCTTCCCTTAGGAGAGTTAATTTTAAAAGCCCAAAAATGGGAAATTAAAAGAAATCTGCATGGGATAATTCCTTTAGACTTTTTGTCTGAAGGAGTCCAAGGACTTGAATTCCCATGAAAAATTTGTCTGTAGGAAAGTGATAGACAAGAAGGTAGAAACAATTCTTTCAGTAAATTTGCTCGAAAGAAAGGAAAATACATGAAACAAAGACTGAATTCCTTTAGAATTTTTGTTTGAAGGAATGATCCAAAGGAAGCACTCGGAAAGAAATTCTGAAAGATGGAAAAGACAAAGTCTAAAACAATTCCCATGGACAATTTGTCTATGGTAAAATGGCTAATAAAAAATTCTAAAGGGTTATTATCCCTTCAAAAAGGTCCTTTACGAAATCCTAAAGGGTATATACCCTTTGGGAAGGATCAAATTTTTTTTTTGAAGGGTTACTTACCCTTCATAAAAGGATCAAAACAAATTTTTTAAGGGTTACCTACCCTTCAGAAGAGGATATTTACAAAATTTCAAAGGGTTACTTGCCCTTTGGAAGAGGATGTTTACAAAATTCTGAAGGGCAACCCAAACATCCTGAGGGGCAATTCAAAAGAAGGGGTCAAAGATATATTTCCTTTAGACAAATTCTCTAAAGGAAAGGATAATCACAAAAACTCCATAGGAAATAAATAAGGAAATGACCCGAAGAAAAGGTTTAGCAAAGTGGCCAAGGAAAAATAGTCTATGGGAAAGAGAGGGACAAATTATCTAGAAGAGACCAAAATAAAGGCTCCTGGGAAAAAGATAGATAAATAAGTTGAGGAAATAAATGAAGAGATAATCTAAAGGAAAAGCCAAAATAAACTCCATAAGAATATAATACATACAGAAATAGAAAACCAAAAAATACAAGAGGTTCAAACAACTAATGAACAGGTTATCATGTTTTACAACATGAAAAGTGGTCTAAAAAATATTGGACACCTCTATGTGTAGCCATTTTAATACAACACCTTCAGTTCTAAAAATGGAGACTCGTTTACATGAAGGACTCAAGTTGGTTAACATTGAAGAGGTTAACATGAATTTCATGCATGCACTCTTATTAATCAAGGGGTTTCAAACATTCCAATAGTTAAAATGGAATTCTAAGTTTAGAATTAGTGTTTTTGATAAATTAAGGTGGCAGACTAGGGGCCTAACCCTTATAGAGCAAAAAAGACAAGAAGGCAATAAAAAAAAAATGCCTTCTGAGAAGAGACGGCATTAGTAGAGTACCAACAAACATAACAAAAAAAAGAAACAAGAAATGAAAAGATGAGAGTCAGAGAGGTCTCTCCTTACATAACCATTGATTTGAGAAGGTCATTTAGTTTCTTAGTATTCTCCACATTGACAACAGGCCCAGTATTACCCACTTCTTTCAACATATACATGTTCAGGAGATTTGAATTCTAGAGCCCCGTGGTGAAGTTCTACTCCAGCTTCTGAATATGATCCTTCAAGGCATCAATTTCAGATTTCAAACTAATCTCACTCTTGATTTCCTTGCCAGCTTCCTTGACATACATTTTCCCCCTTTTGTAAGTAGTTTCCCTAATATCAGCACCATCCTCCTCAGTAGCCTCAAATTCCCTATTTTTTACTTCCCTTTAGTGTCCTCAGAGATTTCTTGGACTTCCAATTCCTTAGACTCTTCTTCTTGGGTGGCTTCCTCCGAAGTGCTCTCTAAATATTCAATAAGTCTAGCCTTAGGGGCGGGTTTATCAACAATCTACCCTGACCTTCGAACTCTGGAGGAGAATCCCTCCTTATTAACCTTAGAAGACTTATAAGATTTACCACCTTGACCCCCTATGGCCATAACAGGATTTTTGTGGGTCCCCTCAATGGTCCCCCCAATATTCTCTTCCTCCATATCAACCTTCCTCTTCTTGCCCTTCTTGCTCACGAAGGAGCTAGGTGTGTCAATAGGTGTCTCTTCTTGGGTAGAGAAAGATACTTCTTTAGTTTTGGTAGGAACAGGGGAAAGCATGACTCATTGATAACATCACCAGATAAAGGATTAGAAGAAATATCTCCACTATCAATTCTAATAGTCTTGGATGGCTCAAGGGCTTAGTGAAAATTATACAAATAAAAAATGAGGCCCTGGTATAGTGGAATAGGGTTCATATCTAACTTTTTAGACATTTTTTCTCTCACACTAAGGACAAAATGTTCTAGAGAGGATAGTAGGTAAAAAGGAAAACTAATGAGAACATTAGGCCTGAAGTGATTTAAAAGGGGGAGGTGGTAATTATAGAATTTGGTAAATTATCTGTTGAGCATGAAATACTTCATGAGAATGAAGCACACTCTATCCCATGGCTTAGGTAGCTTAGCATGCTTGAATCTTCCTTGGTAAGGAATGAGTTCTTTGCCTTCTCCCAAGAACAGTTTATGGCTTGAGAGATCCATAATTTTTGTTTTCCTTTGAAGCTTTATCCCTTGCATGGACATTCCTGTAGCCATATCAATCACCTTTTCAGAGATCTCAAAACTAATTCCAACAATAGTGACTCACCAAGTTTTCATCAAATCCATTTAGCCTTTCTAGGTATGGGTTAATCCCTCCTTCTTTATAGTAATGCCAAACCATGGTATTATCTTTGAATTCGTAGTGGGAGACTGGTTCTATTTGAATTTGGTTTCCTCCTATTTTGGATTTACAGACCAAACCCATAGAGTTCCTAATTTTAACCTTCAACTTTGAAGTGGTTACAAACCCTTGCTCCTACTTATGCATAATGAAAATGTGATGGCTCATAATTTGAAATACCATACAGAGATGACATTGGCTACTCCCATGCTTGGAAATCATTTCCCATTGATCTTCATAATGAGACCCGTGCGCCTTAACATCTTGATATAATAAATCATGAATGATTGTCAAAAGAGTACAATAGTTATCAATTTTTGAGATCCACGATGGCCCCCTCCAAATAGACCACCTACAAGAGCTATATTTCTCATAAGTTATACTCATCCTTGACAAGTCATCTCCTTTTGAATAATATCCCTAATGTTTAAAGGAATATGAGAAACTTGGCACCAAACTCGCTACTATGAGAATTGCTAACCAAGATTGGCACAGGCATCAACAACACTGTTTCCCTCTCTATAAATATGTGAAATATCCACACTGGAAAACTTATACAAAGGAAATTGGATATCCCTAATGATATCTTTTAGCTTAATTCCCACATTTGATGCTTTATTAACTGCATCGATGACCATTTTAGAGTCTCCTTGTATACTCAATTTCCTTATTCCTAGGGATATAGCCAATTTTAACCCCCATAGGAGAGCCATTGCTTCAGCATAGTTATTGCTCTAGAATCCTATTCCACTAACATAGACAACAATCATCCATCATTTATCATTTCTTATGATTACTCTCCCACTAGCTTTACCATCAGACTTGGATGCCCCATCAAAGTTGAGTTTCATCCAGTTAGGCTTTGGGGGAATCCATTTAGTATTTAGTCTCTGTAGAATTTTGGAGTTATTATAATCAGGGATCTGGTTTAAAACCTTCCATTTAGCTAATATTTGATTTTCCACTTGAGTTAGGGGTTTCTCTACAAAATGAATATGGGTAGTGGTGACACTTTCCAAAAGAGTCTTAACAAAAGAATGAAACACCTGAGATGCATTTCTAGTAGTGTCCCTAAACATTTTGTGGTTGCATTCTTTCCATAAAATCCAACTCAAATAGGGTAGATTTTGATTCCATAATTCCATAAGCTAGGGATGTATAAAGGTTGGATTCCAGCTGAGGATTACTTCCTTAAGGTCAGAGTTATAGACCCATTCAATACCAAAGTTATTTAGAATTATGCCCCATAATTTGTAGGCAAAATCACAGTGAATGAAAAGGTGTGAATTCCTCTTTTGAACCACACAAACAACATCTATTGACCAGGGTAAACCCTCTCTTTTGAAGGTTGTCTTGTGTTAAGATTTTGTTATGAGTATTAGCCCACCAAAACATGTTAATTTTTGGTATAAGTTTATAATTCCAAACCTTTTTCCATACGTCTTTATTCTGAGCCTTAGGAATTAGCAACTGATAAGCAGACTTGACAGAAAAACATCCATTCTTATCTGGCCACTAGTATTGTTCATCTTCACAAGTGAAGAGAGGGATTCTAGTCCCCTGAATCAACTGTTAAATCTCCCTAATTCTCGAGAAAAGCTCAGGCTGATGATCACAACAGTCCAATAGATTTTTCAGTTTTGCATACCATTGTTCTTATCCATGTAATCACTAACTCTATCTCCAAAAAATTGAGTAGCAATGTCAAAAATCTCTCCATAGTTTCCTTGTGTGATGAGAGCCTTTTCCTTTAACCAAATATCATCCCAAAATTTAATATGCCATCCATTTCCTAGTTTCCATCTAATTCCTTGCTTAAGAAGGCTTCTATTTTTTAGCATTTTATTCCATATCACAGATCCTTGGGGTAGCCCCATCTTTTGAAGAAATTTGGAACCGTCAGTGCTATGCATATATTTGGCATACATTATTTCCCCCTATTCATTATTTTTATGGATCAGGTTCCAATTAATTTTTGAGAGAAGGGCTTTGTTCATGTTCTTGATAGACTTAATATTGAGGCCACCATGAGATTTTGGAAGACACACTTTTTCCCATTTGACTAAAGACATTCTCTGTTTATCTTCCAGACCCATCTATAAGAATTTTATTTGACTCTATTCCAATTTGTTAGCAAAATATGCAATAATTTTAAAGAGAGATAGGAATTAGGTAAGAATCCCTTAAAGAGAGGGCCAAAGAAGTTGCAGTTTACTAGCACTGCTGAGGAGTTTCCCTTTCCAACCAAGAAGTTTCCTTTGAGTTCTTTCCAAAATTCCATTCCAAAAACTAGGAGATACCTCTTTGACCATGAGGGGGAGACCCAGATAGGTAGCTGGTAGAATAGCTTCAGCACATTCCAATATATCAATGATTATCTGTTTAAGGTCATTAGGAGTATTGAAGAAATACACATTTCTTTTTCAGAGATTTATACTTTGCCCAAACTCTATGGCATAATTATTTAAAATATTCTTTCATCTTCTAGCTTCAATCACTAAGGAGATGCCAAAAAGGATGGTATCATCCACAAACTACTGCACCGCCATAGGATAAAGGGAGGAGGCAGGTTTGATGCCCACTAAATTTTTTGAGGGTACATCTGCTTGTATTTATCTTTCCAATGCCTCTACCATTATGATGAATAAGTAAGGGGAGAGAGGGTCCCCATGGCAGATTCCTCTCGAAAAAGAGAAAAACCCTCTAGGGACGCCATTAACCAGAACCAAAATTTTTATAGAAGAGACAACGTTCCATATCAAGCGGGACATTTTGTCATTGAACCCAAATTTTTTGATGACTTGGAACAGGAAAGTCCATGAGACCCTATCATATGCTTCAGAAATATCTAGCTTAAGAGCCATACCAGGGATTCTGCTCTTGTCCATGGAGTGAATAGTCTCATGTGTGGTGATCACAGCATCAAGAATCTACCTACCTGGGATAAAGCCTTTTTGTGCAAGGGAAATAATTTTGTCTAATAAAGGTTGAATCCTCATAACCATCACTTTAGTGCATATCTTATAAAAAATGTTACATAGACTAATATGTCTGAACTCTATAAGGTGTGTTGGCTGAGACTTTTTAGGAACAAGTACTATGAAAGTATTATTAGCTTGTTTCAAAAGTTTACCTGATCTAAAAAAGTCACATACAATAGTAGTAAGATCCGCTCCCACAATCTCCTAATATTCTTGAAAGAATATAGGAGGGAAGTAATCAGGCCTCAAAACTTTGAATGCACCCATGGAAAATAAGACAACATGGACTTCCTCCTCAGATATAGGCTTTAGCATCTCCAGATTATCTTCTTCAGTTATAAAATAGGTGATTTTATCAATGAATTGGTTCATAGATCTATCATTCCCATCATCATTATTTTCTTTAGTGAGAAAATTTTGAAAGAAAACCCTTGCTTGTTCCCCTATCTCATTAGCTTCGGTTATAATGTTGCCATTATCCAAACATAGCTTTTTTATGGAGTTGGCCTTCCTATGTTTCATGGCCGAGAGATGAAAGAAGGTAGTGGCCCTATCCCCCTCATTAAGCCACTGAACATGAGATTTCTGTTTCCAAAAATCCTCTTCTCTTTCCATAAGATTCTTCCATTCAAAAGATAGGACATTCTCTTCTTCTGAAGTGGCCTCTGAATCATCACCTTGAGCCATCCATTGTTGAATATCTTTGAGTTTTCCAACTATGTTTTTCTTCTACTGAAAGACTTGACCAAAGCTGTATCTATTCCATCCATGAACTTCTTGTTTGATATGCTGGAGTTTTTTTTATTATTTTGAACATAGGATTGCCCTGAATAGGAATGTTCCACCATTGGGCCACCATTTGTCTAAAGTCTTTGTGTTTGATCCACATAGCTTCAAAATAGAATGGGAAAGGACCATGTTGTCCCTAATCTCTCCAACTAAGAAATATTGGGCAATGATCAGACATGGTTCTAGGAAAATCCTGCACATGCATATTATGATAATCATTGCAGTTACTCGAGATAATAAATATTTCTAACTTAACTTGAATCATTTGATCTCCTCTTCTTTTATTGGACTAGGTAAAACTTTGATTTTGCAATTCTATATCCAACAGTGCCCAATCATTAATAAATTTAGCAAAGTCGAACAAGCTGTTTGAGTAATCAATATTCCCACCCTATTTTTTAGAAGGGTATAGAGGAGTGTTAAAATCTCTATATAACATCCATCTAGTGTTCTGGGAATTATTCTTGAGACTGCTCAAGTCTATCCATAAATTTTACCTCAATGATCTGTTATTTGGGCTATAGACATTGATCAAAGACCAGTTCAAAGAGTAAAAAGAGAAGTTGATAATCAAGAAGTGCTTATTATAAGCCATAATAGATCCCTGTATTTTATCACTATTCCACATAGTTACAATCCCCCCTGAAGCCTGTTTAGCTGGACTGATGCAAAAAGCTGCCTTAGGCCATATGTAGTCAGCAATTTTCTTAAAACTCTCCTCATTCATCTTGACTTCTTGGTGTAATAAAATATCTAATTTATTATCTAAAATGCAGTTTTTAGCCTCAAACTATTTTTAAGGGATATTAAAGCCCCTCAGGTTCCAAGATAAAATTCTCATTTAGAGGATTTGAGGGGTGGGTCTCTAGTGTTTTTTATTTGCCACTGGCAATCTCCTTGGCAATCTCTCTTTGTCTTGTTTCTCTTAGGGTTGGTATCCCTTGTTTGGGATTGGTGCCAACATATGCAGATTTTTTACCTTTTTAATTCTTTTTCTTTGGAGTAACCCATTCCTCCTATTCATTACTACTACCATTTTGTCCTGTTTCAACTGTTGCTGAGTAATTGCCTGCTTGGTCTCTAACTTCCAGAGGATGGAAAATATCTATGTTTAATTGTAAGGCTGATTCTCCTTTAGTAAGTAATATTTTTGGATTTAATTTTTCCTGTCCATCTCTTGAAACTTTGTCTTCTTTGTTATCTTCCTCTATCAGTTGGACACCTATTTCTCCTTCCTCAGACATATTGGTCTGTTGGTCTAAAGGGTCAGCTATGTCTATTATAGCCTTCTTACTATCATTGTCTGATACCTTTTTTATTATTTTACTCTAGGACATCTTTTCCCCCATTACCAGAGACATCCTCCTTGCCAGCTTTATCCCCTACCTTTTCTGTATTGTCAAGGTTTTCTGCATTACCCCTCGTTCCCTGATTTCCAATATTTTTGGGATTATGAGACCGATCCTCACCTTCAACTGGGGAATCATTTTTCCTTCCCATTTTATTCACCTTGAATTGTGTCATTATATGTCCCTTTTTTTACATATTTTGACAGAAAGTGGTAGCATTTTAATATATGATCGGCTGAGTCTAAGTCCCATATTTAGAGTTTAGCCCTATAGACATAGGGAGAGTCTAGTTAATCTCAACATTGACACACAATCTAGCATACACACATCTAGACTGTGTTCTGGTTATATGATCTATAGTGATGTATTGGCTAATAGAATTGCCAATAGCTGTAAAATGTTTTTCATCCCAGAATTCCAATGGGAAGTCTAGCAATCTTACCCAAGTAGGAGAAAACTTACTAAGGTGTAAGTTGGGATCAAATCCTAGTTTCCATGAACATAAGGAAAGAGAATGTGGGCCATACAACCATGGTCCTCCAGCAATAATAGCTATCATATCCTCCCTATTCATAAATCTAAATAGGAATAAGCCTCTTGCCATAGTAGTGATCAAAACACTACCCTTAATTTTCCACCTAGACAGAACCCATTTCCTAAACATCTCAATATTAGGACAAAAGAAGAAAAACTTACCTACCAATTCAAGGTCCATGGATGCCATGATTTCCTCCACCAGATCATCTAGGATAGTCAGGGCTGTACCCTCAATGGAAACAGGGAGGCTCAACATGTTTTTAGAGGAACACATATTTTCACTTGTTAGCGCTTTCTTCCATCTGTTAGATGGAATGTCCTCTATCAGATTCTAGTTTAGGTCCCCAGAGGCACTGCCACTAGTAGTAGCCTCCATTGGATCCGTGATGACTCTGGTCGCTCTCAGAGGGCCCTACTAGGTGGGAAAAAATTAGTTTCAAATTTTTTCGTATAGAGCCAGTTCTTCTTTTAGCCACTCTCGATGTCAATCTTCAAAACATTGTCCATTTGGCATTAGTGTTGATTTCATGCAAAGGATATTATTTTCTTATCTCAATAACTCAAGAGGATTTCCATTTTTGGAGATTGGCGTAACATTATGCATGCTAGAAGATTAGGCGAGGCTTGAGCCCATCATCCATTTTCAATGCCAAAGGGTTTTTCATGCAAGATAAAAGATAAGAAAAGAAAAATTGAGAAGGCTATGATAACACAAATTAGACTTGGGCTGAAGTGGGAGTTGTCCTCTTCTTCTATTTAAAAAGCCAACCTCTTGTCTATTGTGTATTTTTCTATATAAGTTGGTTTTTTAGCCTTGAATTGTATCCCTCTTTTGACAAGACAAAATTCTATCAAAGATTGAGTTGTAACCTTTTTTTAGATTAATAGAAGGACAATTTTTAGATTCCAACTCTTAGTATAGTGTTTTCATGTCATTGATTTTCATAAGTGATAGAGTTTTCTTCATTTTCAAGTCTTGATTCTTACCTAGTTACTAGCTGGTCAGATTATACAGGTCATGTTCCATGTTTATATTTTTTGGCTAAGTTTATAGTGGATGAAAGTGGCTGGTTAGTGCCTTGAATCAAGCCTATTCCATCATTTACCTCAATATTTGATCACAAAATATAACCTTTTCATGAAATACTTATGCATATTGGTTAATTACAGTTGAAAGTTCAGCCTTTTTTTTGTCTAAATCAGTGTTTTTTAGGATCTCTAATTGAGTGGATCAATCAATCATTCAAGTATATCACTATCATTAGATAGGATTTTCCTTTCAAGTTTTCTTTCTCTCTTTTCCCAAGTATTTTGTAGCATAGAGAACAGATCATAATTGATACACCAAAGGGAGCCAGCCCTTACAATCTAGTGACTCAATCCCTTGATTAGGTCATCCATAGCCTAGGATTATTTCCATGTTTCAATAGACTATGAAGGCCTAAACCTACCTTCATAGGGGTGTAAGTTTGGTTGACAATAGTTTTTTCACACCCAGTGGGACAAGCAAAGAAATCTTATATAGATCTGAGGAAGTTTGAAGTTGAAGAAAAGCATTTGTAGTATAAGAGAATATATGTCTTTATCACAAGCTAAATATTTTTCAAGTTGTAGATTTCATAGCATCATTCAGGCAACTCTTTCATGCCAAAAGTTACCACAAGGTTAGCAAGCAAAGTTATTCCTTTTAAATTTATATCTTATAAGAGATCAAGATTTAGGAGGGAAAATCCATATCCTCAAAAATAGTATTTGCCTCCTGGTCATCCTAATGTTCTAAGCACTACAATATCCACTATCCAAATGGCCCTAAGAAATCAAGTGTTTTTTCCATTCAATAGAGGCATCCCACTAAATTTAGCCCAGTTTGATGACATTCCAGTGTCTGCCCTCAAGAGTATTCTTTTCTTCTCAGGAGAAAATCAAACAACCCCTATTGAGAATATCCAAGATGTGGCTAATCTTAGTTTAGTCCATAATGTTGTTGAGGATAATGTTTCTATTAGATTATTTGTTACTTCCTTCAAAATAAAATCATTACAATGGTATAGAAATCTCCCACTAAACTCCATTTCTACCTGGGATGAATTGGGGGTAGCCTCAGTCAACCAATTTGAAGACAAAACTGATCACATATCTTTAGTTGAGCAATTAACTTACATAACAAGGGCTCCTCATGAGTTCATATCTAATTTTAACCTTAGATTCCAAAAGACATGGACCATAATACCTGTGTTGGTAAGGCCATCCTCTGAATGTGCATTTTTTTACTATTTAAAATTCTTTAATTTTGACATTAGTGTGATGATACAATCAATGGGTGGTACTACCTTGCCAAATGCTTATGAGGTTACAATAAAGGCAAAAAATAGTTTGATACAGGCTGGTAAGATTTCTCTAAGAACTCTAATTCTTATATTTCTAAAAATAAATTCCATACCAGCCCCTCAAATTCCTCAAGTTCCATCCTTAGCTCCTATTCCAACACCTCAAGCTTAAATTATAGCCCATACTAGTCAAGCTAGTGATATAGGAGAGTTGAAAAGTCTGATACAATCCTTTAGGAATAAAATAGTATAACTTAAAAGGTAATAATTTCAGTCAAATAGGCCCTATCAACAACAAAATTATAATGCCTATCAACCCTTCAAAGATCAAAGGCCTCATCATCAGGGTTTTAGAGAAAATAAACCACCTTATCAAGCACAAGGAGTCATAACTGTAACTAAGACATATATTGCTCTTGATCCTAATGTTCCTTCCACTTCAAAGCCCATTATTCCCACCCCATCTCAAAAAAATGTGATGTAAGATTCAGGTTGGCAGCCCTCAAATCTCAATGATGCTCAAAACCAAGCCTTGGTATCATAGAACATCACTATGCCACAAATGACACAAGGAGAGTTTTATTTTCAAGGAGGTCAATATCAAAATATAGGTTTTACATCACAAGGAGAGACTCATCAATCTCAAGGGAAGCCTAATGCCATTAATGTAAATTAGCAAGTAGATAATCATGTTGCTTTTACTCAAGGTGTTGAAACTAACAATTCAAGTGGTCAAGTTGCAACTGTAACTAGAGCTAAAAGAAGAGCCATTAAAGAGGCTCAAGAGGTGAAAAATGATTTGAGTACTCCTAGGGTTATTTATAAGAGTAAAAAAGAGTAATTTTCTATCCTTACAACACAAAAAAATCAGAATATAGAGTTTGGTAAGGTTCATCAACTACCTCTGAATAGTGAACGACTAGTGCTTTAGAAGGTGCAACCAAAGGTTAGTGGATCTAATTTCAGTATAGTGGATGAAATGAAGAAATATAATATCAAAATTATTATATGGTATTCTCTTTCCATTCCAAGACAAAAGGATAATCTCATTCAAGAGTTTTTAGCTATTGAATTGTCTTCAAAACTGGTTGAGAAAGAAGGGTTTGTCTTGGCTAATTTAGATCATGCAACTAAGAAATAGGTACAAGTAAATAATATATAAAATATGTAAATATATAATGTAAAATCAAAGATAAATCCTTCTTTTTACCTTTCTTTGATAGTAGGTGATACTTTGGTTCATAATTAAATGGTGTATAGTAGAGCTAGTAGTACAATCATGCCTAAATAGATTGTAGACAAGCTTGGAATTGTGTATGAGCCAAACATTAAAGGAGTATTGAAATTGGATGGGTCACCAAAAAATATAGTAGGCATCATCAAAGCTCTGAAATTGAAATTACATGCATGTCCCAATGTTACTATTCAATAGGATGTTATTGTGGTAGACTTGCCTCCTTACTTTGCTATGTGTCTTTCAAGAGTCTTCACCTCAAAGATTGGGGGATATTTATTATCTAATTTGACTTATTTGTTTTTAAAAACTAGGTATGGTACCAAGGTAACAATTCATTATGAACCTATTACACATTTTCATATAGAGCCATATATGCCAAGTGTTATGAATACTAACTATATCATCTCATATGAGGTACTAGAAACTAGTGAAGTAGAAATTGATCACCTTTGGATGGAGTTCCATATTTTTTTATTGATGAGTGGGATTATACCTTGCATGAGAATGATCCCTAAAATATGATTTAAGAAGGGATTGGTGTGTATTTCCTTCATTATAATGATGCACCAATTCCAGCCATTGTTAAGGATGAGAGTCTAATGAAGGTTTGTGGCAATTGTACTTTGATGGATCAAGGAATAATAATAGAAATAGAGATGGAATGATGTTGGTTTCTATAAAAAAAAAAATGTATTTCTCTTCAATTAAATTTTATTTTAGTTGTTCAAACAATGTTACTGAGTATGAAGCACTAGTTCATGGTTTGCAGTGGGCTAGGCATATGAAAGTCAACATTTTACAGGTTTTTGGTGATAGTGAACTTAAAGTTCATCAAGTAAGAGGTTTAAATGTATGCAAAAATTTCTTTCTTAAGTCTTACAAGCATAGAATTTGGGATTTACTTAAAAATTTTCAAGCTTTTAACATTCAGGTAATACCAAGAGGTGAGAATAAACATGCTGACAGGTTGGCTGCCATTGAGTCACAATTCAGTATCCCAACTGATATAAAAAGTGATAAAATTTAGTCATACATAAAGGTGGTTGTAAGGCCTTCTATTCCAGATAATCGTGAGAATTGGCAAGTTTTCAAAGATGACAATCAAATTGTGAGATTATTTCAAGAGGAGGTTGAGTTTTCTTTAATAAACTAATTAAATCACTTGCAGCAGTATGGTGATCAGATTTTGTAACTAAAAATGAATAGTTGCCTAAGGGATCGGTCACATTTGAGAACATTTTTAGTAGAGATGATGAGCTAAGGAAACATAAGTCATCCTTGTCAACAAAGGAAGAACACTATGCCAATGTAGAGATTGTAGATGTTAAGGTTTTGAAATTGGGTAAGGTATGCACTCCTTCACAAAAGAAGGCTTTCATTGAGTTATGCACAAGTTTTAATGATATATTTGCATGGAAGTATAGTGATATCAAGGAATTTGATCTAAGTTTGGCTCAAGACACCATTGATTTAGAGGAGGAGACTAAACTAGTAAGACAAAGACAAAGTCCAATTAATCCTAAGCTTGAACCTTTGATGAAAGTTGAGCTTCACAAGCTCATAGAATAAACTATTATATTTCCAATCAATCACTCAAATTGGGTGGCAAACCTTGTTATAGTATAGAATAAGAATGGTGAGATTCATTTTTGTGTTGATTTCCATGATTTAAATAGGGATTCACTTAAAGATCATTATCCATTGCCATCAATGGAATAAATTTTATAGCTTGTTACAAGTTTAGAGAGGTTTTCTTTATTGAATTGATATAGTGGCTACAATCATATTTTGGTCAAAGAAGAGGAACAATTTAAGATAGCCTCCAAAACTAAGTGGGGGACATTTTCATATAGAAAGATGCCATTCGATTTGTCTAATACTGGAGTAACCTTTCAGAGAGACATGGCTATGGCATTCTAAGGCCTTCTTAATAGGTTTTCACTTATTTATTTGGATGATATAATAGTGTTTTCAAAGAATGCAGAAGATCACATGGTTCATCTCAAGCAAGTGTTTGAAAGGTGTAGGTAATTTGGGGTATCTCTAAATCCCAAAAAGTGTGTTTTTTTCATTCATGATGGTAAGCTTCTTGGACATATTATTTTTAAGCATGGTTTAAGTATAGATTCTGAAAGGATTGACTCCATTATTGCACTTTCCTTATCTAAGCACAAAAAAATTATGCAAAGCTTCTTTGGGAAAATCAACATCATAAGGAGATATATTTCAGATTTTGCCATTTTAGCAAAGCCACTTACAACCATGTTAAAGAAGGATCAGGGCTTGAGCTAGTCCAAATAAGGAGTAAATAGTTTTGAAGATATTAAGAAATCCATAGCTAGTACTCCTACACTTATAAATATAGATTTTACAAAGGATTGCATTTTGTATACTTATGCTAACATGGACACCATTTTAGGCATTCTTATGTAGCAGAATCATGAAGCTTTGGAGCAGCCAATAGCCTTCTTCAGTCAAGCTTTGGAATAGTATGAGACAAGGTATTATTTTGTTGAGAAACATGTAATTTTAGTTATAATATCTCTCAAGAAGTTTAGATACTTTTTGTCTAATAATAAGATACACCTAATGGTTTCTCATCAAAGCATCAAAGAGTTTCTTTTGAATAAGGATATAAATGAGAAGAGATATATTTGAATAACCAAGGTAATGGTATATGACATGGAAAATAAGGTGAGAAAGCTGATTACATGTAAAGGACTTTGTGAACACCTAGCTGAAGACTTGCAAGAGGCTAATGAGCTTGTTTTGGTGTCAAATGATGAAGAGGTTGCAGCTGGTCATACCTTACATTCCAAATAGTTTCATGACTTGGTAAGCTATCTCCAAAATGGTATTTATCCCTCTCATCTAAGTGCTTCAAAAAGAATATATTTTAGGTTTTATTCAATTCCATTTTTGCTTACTAATGGTGTGTTATTCAAGAAAGATATCAATGGCATGTTGCTAAGATGTATAGAGCCAAGCTAAACTTAGAGATTGCTTGAAGAATTACATGATGGACATGGTGGATGACACTTTAATACAATAAATACAACACTTAATATCATGAGAGGTGGGTACTATTGGCCTAGTATATTTGGTGATTGCCATGCATGGGTTAGAAAGTCCAAATAGTGTGTTATGTTTGTAGGGAAAGTGAAACTTATAGCCTTACCTCTTCATCCAATGGTGATGGATCAGCCCTATGTCCAATGGGGATTGGAATTTATTGGCCTCATTAATCCTCTTTCAAGTTTTGGACATAAATGGATTCTAATTGCTACGGATTACTTCACACATTGGATAGAAGTAGTGGCATTGAAAGAAGAAAATGAAACTAATGTTCTTGATTTATATGAAGGTTTACTTACTAGGTTTGGAGTTCCTTAAACTATTATGTATGATAATGCAATGGATTTTTTGGGATCTATGATCAATCAATGGGTTGTCTAACATAGAATTTACCTCAACACTTCATCAAACTATTATCCACAAGGCAATGGCCTTGCTGAATCTATAAACAAGAACCTATTGAGGATCATAAGAAGGAATATTGAAGAAAATTAGAGGTCATGGAATCTCAATTTGAAGTCAACTCTATGGGCTAATATGATCACCTATAAAATATCAATAGCCAACTCTCCATTCAAGCTGGTATATGGTAAGGATGCAAGATTACCCATTTCTCTTGAATTTCTCACTTTAGAACTAATACATCAAAATGAATTATTGGAGAGTGAGCCTATGGAGATCAAGTATGCTAAGCTTATGGAGCTGGAAGAGATAATAAATCAGTCCATGCTAGCCATGGAAATTCATCAAGCACAGGTAAAGAGAACTTTTGACAAGGGAGCTTCTTCATGAAGTTTCAAGGAAGGAGATTTGGTCCTCAAGTGGGATGAGGATAGAGCTAAACCAAGAAGGCACACAAATTTTTATTCTCTTTGGAGTGGCCCATACATAATTTCTAGCTAAAAATCCCACAATTCCTTCCAACTTACAAAGGTGGATGGTCAGGAGCTTCCAATCCCAGTTAATGGGATACATCTAAAACATTGCTATTGAAGAGCAAATCTTTTTGTACATAGTTTGTTATGATTTCCTCCAAGTGTTATTCAAGTATAGTAGTTTCATTCTATTTTTTTGGAATAAGTGCTTGTTTTCACATTTTATTCTTAGTTAGTTTTCCTATTTTCATGTGTTTCCCTTCTTTTTTTGAAGGATCAAGGTTACTTCATGTTTAATCAAAGGATAGTTGTAGTCATAGACTAGGTTTAACATTGTTTGTGAGTTAAATATCATGTTTACGGTCTAAGTTCTCAAGCATAATAGGCATGATTCCCAATTGAGTCACCAGAATGTTGACAATTTTTCCCCATAGGAAAGAACAGATTTTGATTCAAGTAGTTGAAGGAGCAAATTCTAAAGAGGACTTTTTGTGTTTTTACAAAGGGGAAAAGATCATTTCAAAGTTCCAAAGGGTTCAAATCATTAAAATTTTTTGTCTAAAGGATCACTAGGAGTGAGAGACATTTCTAATAAATTGAAAGGGGTAGAGGGTTTTTTCTTTCACTAGGATGACCATTTCAAGTTTCTGAGGGTCCATTTTGTAATGTTTCGAAGGGAAATTTTCCTTCAAACAATTTGTCCAAAGGAATTGTCCATTACAAAAAATTCAAAAGACCATTTTTCCATGGGAAGAGGACCATTTACAAAATTTTAAAAGACATTGGCAAGAATCCTGAAGGGTATGTGCCCTTCGAGAAGGTTCACTTCACGAATTTCACAAGGGTAGTCTTCAAGAAATTATACTTGGGCACTTTCATTTCTTCTGTAGGGTCCTTTAAAAAAATCCTAAAGGGTATGTGCCCTTCAGGAAAGTTCAATTTTTTTTTTGAAGGGGTAATTTTGAAGGCAAAATGGCCCTTTACATTTTCCTGAAGGGTACTCAGGAAGTTCTTTTCAAAGGGTAGTTTTCATTTTTCCACAGGAATAGGAACCAAACAAATTTTTTGAAAGGGTTTTCGAAGGGACGAGTGGACCGAATCAAAAATCTTAAAGGGCATTTCAAAAATCCCAAAGGGAATCTTTAGGGACACATTTCAAAACTTTGAAGGGTACCTTTCATTTAGAGAGTTCATTTTAAAACCCTGAAAAGGGGTAATTACAAGAAATCCACATGGGATAATTCCTTCAAAATTTTGTCTAAATGAAATGTCCAAAGGAGTTTGAGGACTTGAATTCTCATGGATAATTTGTCCACAGGAAAGTGATAGACAAGAAGGTAGAAATAATTTTTTTATTCAATTTTCCCTAAAGAAAGGAAAGTATGTGAAATAAAGATCAAATTCCTTTGGACTTTTTGTCCAAAGGAAGTACTTAGAAAGAAAGTCCAAAAGAAGGAAAAGACAAAGTCTAAGACAATTCACATGGACAAATATGACTAAGCAAAAATTATAAAGGGTTATTAGCCCTTCGTAAAGGTCTTTTATGAAATCCCAAAGGGTATATACCCTTTGGGAAGGATCAAAATAAAATTCCAAAGGGTTACCTACCCTTCGAAAAAAGATCAAAACAAAACTCTGAAGGGTTACCTGCCCTTTAAAAGAAGACATTTACAAAAATTTTAAGGGTTACCTACCCTTCAGAAGAGGATGTTTATAAATTTCTTAAGGAAAATCCAAACATGTTAAGGGGAAATTCAAAAGAAGGGGCCGAACACAAATTTCCTTCAGACAAATTATCTGAAGGAAAGGATCATCACAAAAGCTCCACATGAAATAAACAAGGAAATGACCCAAAGAAAAGGTCCAGCAAAGTGGCCATGGAAAATTAGTCTGTGAGAAAGAGAAGGACAATTTTTTTGAAAGAAACCAAAACAAAGGCCCGTGGGAAAAAGATAGACAAAGAAGTTGAAGAAATAAATGAAGACATAATCTGAAGGAAAAGCCAAAATAAACTCTATAGGAATATAATACATAAATAAATAGAAAACTATAAAATATAAGAGGTTTCAAAAACTAATGAAGAGGTTAACATGTTCTACAACATGCAAAGTGATCCAAATAGGATTAGACACATCTAGGTGTAATCGTTTCAACATGACACCTTCAGTTCTAAAAATGGAGACTCATTTACATGAAGGAATCAAGTTGTTTAATGTTGGAGATCTTATCATGAATTTCATGCATGCACTCTTGTTAATCTAGGGTTTTCAAACATTCCAACAATTCAAACAGAATTTTAAGTTTGGCACTAGTGTTGATTTCATGCAAAGGAGATTATTCTCTTGTTTTAGCAGCTCAAGAAGAGTTCTATTTTTGGAGATTTGCATAGCATTATGCATGTTAGAATATTAGTCCAAGCTTGAGCCCACCATCTATTTTCAATGCCAAAGGGTTTTTCATGCAAGACAAAAGATAATAAAATACAAATTTAGAAGGCTATGATAACACAAATTAGAATTGGGCTGAAGTGGGAGTTATCCTCTTCTTCTATTTTCAATGCCAAACTCTTGGCTATTGTGTATTTTTCTATATAAGTTAGCTTTTCAACCTTGAATTGTATCCCTCTTTCAGCAAGACAAAATTATACCAAAGATTGAGTTGTAACCTTTTTTCAGATTAATAGAAGGATATTTTTTAGATTCTAGCTATTGGTATAGTGTATTCATGTCATTGATTTGCATAAGTGATAGAGTTTTCTTCCTTGTCAAGTCTTATTCTTACCTAGTTACTAGCTGGTTAGATTATGCAAGTCATGTTCCATGTTTAATGTCTTTTGGCTAAGTTTACAATGGATGCAAGTGGCTGGTTAGTGCCTTGAATTAGGCCTATTCCATCATTTCCCTCAAGCTTTGATCACAAAATATAACCTTTTCATGAAATACTTATGCATATTTGTCAATTGGAGTTGAAAGTTCAGCCTTTCTCTTGTCTAAATCAATGTTTTTTAGTAACTCTATTTGAGTGGATCAATCATTCATTCAGGTGTATCACCATCATTAGATAGGATTTTCCTTTCAATTTTTCTTTATCTCTTTTCCCAAGTAGTTTGTAGCATAGATCAAAGATCCTAATTGATACACCAAAGGGAGCTATCCCTTACAATATAGAGACTCAATCCACTAATTAGGTCACCCACAGCCTAGGATTATTTCCATGTTTCAGCAGACTGTGAAGGCCTAAAACTACCTTCACATGGGTACAAGTTTGATTGACAACAAATACTTTTCTTCATACATTGGTTTTTATGATAATGCATGCCCATAACCTAAATGTGATGAAGAACATTAGTAAAGAGTAAAGACAAATGAGTTGTATTTTTGAATAAAACATATTTAGAATGTAAATCATGCAACATGGGAGTACATGATTATGTACATAGAATTATGTATCACTTTTTATAAATAATGGGCAAGACATAATTGTAAATAATATTTAGGGGAGTTAAGATCTTCCATTTCATAAGTAGTATTTTTTTCCTCTTCCTCACTATATGCTTCTTCATAATCTAAGTTACAATCATTCCCTTCACAATCATATTCCTCATATACATCATTAGCACTATTAATCATATAATAATCATAATTGGTCCATTCATTATAATATTAATTAAGTATATAATTGTATAAAATGCATAACCTAAGTGATGAGGACTATTAGATTTGGAAATAAATACATTAGAATAATCCCAGGGCATAATATTGCTAGAAAATAGAAAATCCAAAGGATGAGGGCTATTAGGGTTTCTAATATAGGTGGTTATTTTAAATCCTAAAATTAAAAGAAAGAAAGGAATAAGGATTATTTCAATCACACACTCCCGCATGTAATCCCCAAGGGAGAAGACTAAGATGTGGACAATAAAGTATAATATATGCATTAGGAATTTTTAAAATTTGAGAGTGGTTTTTATTTAAAATAAAAAAATAGATGAAAACCATTAATTAATTTGGAAACAGGTACACCATTCATCTCCTAAGTCAAATTTAATAAAAATAGTAAATTGAAAAGTCCAAAAAATATGTACTATATTTTGAAAAAGAGGTTTTTAATCCACTCAATGCATCTACAAAAAACCATAAAGCATCTAAAAAATAGAGTTGTTATGGAATAGATATTATCCAAACCAGGTAGGGTAAGTTATAAGCCAAGTAAATGAAACCCCTAATAGTAAGATAATGGTGAAACCATAGGGGGAAAAGGTGAAAAATCTGATTTTGACCAAGAGTAATGGGAGATTAGAAGACATATCTAAAACCCTAAGACAAAGTTATGAGATCTTAAAATGAAGGTTAGAACCCTAAGGGAAACCTAGGGTTTGGCAATGTTCATATAAAAAATGAGTTCATGAATATGTTTTATCATAAATTATATTAATGTGACACTAAAATTTTAATTAAATAGAAACTATTATAACATAATTTTGTTATGAATTAATGTTAGCAAGAAAAATTATTTTAACAATTATGTTTTCAACAAGTAAGTTTTATAAGTATAATGATAAATACAAGAGGATAAAAGAGACTTATCTTATTTGTCACACTTCCTTAACTTGTGAATTTTTCATTGATTTAATAAAATGTATGTGCAATGATTATGATTTATTTTCTTAGAATTTGATAACTTTTTCTAGCTTAAGATAGGATCGACAAATTTTGGATAGGTATGATAGTCAATTTTATCCCTGATTGATCAATTTTTCCTTGTTTTCTGAGTGGTGTGGATGTATTAGTGATCCCTTTTCCACACTCACAATAGATTTTTCATGCATGCAAGAACCTAAAACATTAAATCTTATTTTTTGACATAAACACTTACAATATCAAATGGGGGGATCTAGGGAAAGCGATTGAGTTGGACCAACCTTAGTCAATCCCAATTGAAAGACCAAGCATTGAACTACATTTCCAATGCTTCAAAGAAGGATCAAACTCAAATTTAGTTCTCTAACCTAATTATGTGTGTGAAATGGTAATATGGAGATCTAAATGCTTTTTTTCCTAGCTTATCCTTGGCACAATATTGAAAATGTAACACTAATTTAGATATATCTCTAATAATTGACTATAATGAATATATAACTTTGTATAGCACTTAGAATGTAAGAGTGATTATCCTAAATTCCATGTAATATCTTTGTATATATAGGGATTTTTAAAAATTTGCATTAAAAACTTATTTTCACACATAAGGGACCCAATATTACTTAAAAGTGACTCAAAAACAACAATTAGAAGTAGGAAACTTGTGAAAATAAAGATAAAAATACCAAAGGACATGGCCCATACAAAAGGACATGATACAAGATTTTTCCTATATCTTGTCCTACACTAAAAATAACCTTGAAATGATAAATGTGTTCGAAGATATCCATTTAAGGGTGTTTTAAGTCATCTAAATAGAAAAAGGGGGTTAAAAAGTCATATAAAATCATAAAGTAAAATAGGAAAATATAAGACAATGTGCCATAAGTGTTTAATTCTTAGCTAAGACTTAAATATAAATAAAGTTATTAAAAATGCATTATATAACAAAATTTATACCAAATTTTGGTGTCTTCAAGGATATACATACAAAATTGACTCTCTTTAAATTAATTATTCAATGTATATATGTTGTTATGAGAATTGATTTTTCTACCAAGGCCATAATTATAAGTAATTATATAAATGAAGGATGATTGATGTCTATACACATAGAACTAACCATTATTTTTCCTCATTTATTGTTAATAACATGTTATTAAATCTAATATGACAAACTAAGGCCCCAATCTAGTGTAAATTATAGGAGTGAATGTTTTTTTTATTGTCTATGTTCACACGGTTACTGTTATTTTTCATAAATTAATGTTTGTAGATTATTATTTGTTTGAATCTTACAATATGAGGTCCTAATTATGAGTGATCCAAGTAACAAAGGTCTATTTGGGGATATACACACAAAATTGACCCTATGCAGTCGTTATTGGTCATAGTTGGCACTTATTAATGAAAACATTGATAATTTAAAGATAATCACACCCTTTATATATCTTAATTAGTCTAATTATTGGTCCCAATTGTACCTTGTTAGTATCAAATACATCAATTTAGAGATAGCAACACCCAATAAATTGTAACTGGTCATTATTATTTTGTAATAGGTGGAAAGACTAGCGGGGATCAAGTGGACATGTTTTTAATGAAAAAGAGAAAATTAAGCTTGTTCAGATAGTTTGGGATGCCTATGTTCAAAATTTAAAGATGATATAAAACCATGACTTATAGCATTTCAAACATAATTTTTAAATTATTAATTTTTTAAATGGTGAAATTTTAGTTGGTCAAATAGTTGAAATTTAAAGAGGTGCTCCTATTTTTGTAGCTCAAAATATAGTTTATAGTTGGTCATGCCCCATGTGTAACATTTTAAATTATTTTTGAAATAATTTGGTATAAAATTAGATTTAAAAAATTAAGTGCGTGCATCAAGTATGCAATTGGATATAATCAATCCCCTCAAAAATGATAATTTTAATTAAGATGCATTCAATTAGTGTGTGTATGAACTTATGCACCAATCAATTATTCAAATGTGTATAATCAAGTCATGAAAATATATAAAACTAATAAAAACATTAGAGATAAATTTAGAAGGCCCAAAAACATATAAAATACCATTAGTTCACTTAAAACAAACACCGGGTGTAAAAACTTACACCCAAACATTTTATATTTAAAATGCTAAAAATGACCAACTATTGACTCGATTGAATTTTAATACCATCTCTCATAAATAGTAATTCCTATAGATTTGAGACCATTTATAGAAGATATAAATGCCATATCCCTACACAATCATCAAGTGTCAAGGCATCTGTGTGAACACAGGTTGCCTATTATGATGGTTGACATTGACAAATTATCAAATATGCCTAATTGGTTACTTTTCTAACATGGGGTAACTTGGACTTAAATGTGAACTAGTTGTTATTGGTTTTAGATGCTTGATAAAAGTCTCATTTAGGTTATTCTTACCTAGCAACAAACTACTTTGTTGACCAATTATTGTCTTGAAAAGTCATAAACTAATCTCATATGTTCATACTTGATGGAGGTTGTGATAAGAAATAGGCATTGTATTTAAACCTTATATTCAGACCTATAACCAGTTTGGACACTTCTAATTGATTGGTATACCATTGTGCATTTTATGATCATTGGTAATGTTATAAGTATTAAGATACCATGGGTGGATGGATATGACTTAACATGATATTAGATCCTTGAGATTGAAATCATGACTTGGTGCATTCTAATTAAGGACCAAAGGTTGATTCCTTAAATAATAATAAATTATTTTTTTGGGTAATTGATTTGTTATTCTAAATCAATTAAGGTCAGATTGATGAAAAGGGAATTATGGGGCAAAGGAAGTATTATTAATTGAAAGTATTTTTTTAAGAATCAAATAATGATGCATGGATTGATGTAAACAAAAGGTAAGGTGGACCTCTGCAATCAAGAGACAAATAGTCACCCTCCATTGTTAGTGCTTCATGTTTGATTCCTTCTTCTTTGGTCCCCTTTGATTCCTTGGTAATTTTATGGTTGTATATGTTGTGGATGTAAAGATTTTATGGTTAACATTGATTTGATTCATTTATCTTAGTTAATTAATTTTTATTTATTCTTTGTTCTAGGATTTGTGTTTATTTCCCTGTATGGTGCATTAGTTGTGTCACCCTGGTATTGTTGTGCACGTCACTTGTGTTCCCTTACCCTACCCTTGATCCTTTGATACATGCTAGATGGTCGAGGTTAAGTGTAATTAATGGTGTTTACCTATGGAAGGTGATGGAAGAAGTGTGTCAAATCATGTAGAGCATCTTGGAAATGTTTTTATTAATGTAAATGGAAACAAAAAATTAGCAGGTAATAAATGTCCTAAATCTAGCGGCTCAGAACCTCATATTGAGAATAGTAGTAAACAATTTAGTGAAAATAGGAAGTTTCTCAATGAAGTTCATAAATAGGAAGATTTTTCAAACCATTAAAAAGGTGTAAAGTTCATTATTATCTCAAGCAATGCACCTGAGGATGGAGTCAGAGATGGAAGTGAGGGACAAAAAAGTAAGTTCCTTGGCTCTGGTAAAACCCTTTTCTACACCCCAATCTGTCTATGGAAAATTATTTGGCTAGGGAAGAGTATCGGCTTAAAAATATTGGGATTTTATTTATCTACTTGAATAGGAATTCTATCCCCTCAAGAATTTTATTTGATAACTAGATAAATTCAGTTTGGGGAAAGGAAATGGGTATTTATGTCAGTTTTTGAAGAATGTTCTAGAAAGGAGTTTTTTTGGTCTTGTTTAAAAATTCTAATATACAGAGAAGAGTCATAAATAATCCCTATGGAATGTGGGATAATCATTTTTTAAGGTAGTTTATTTAAACCCTAATTTATAAATCCAAGATCTGGTGTTCAAAATGACCTTGAGATGGGTTGATATTGTAAATTTCCCCCTTTAATTGTGGAATTTCATCCCTCAAGAACTTCATCCCCTTGGTGAAGTGCTTAGGGTTGAAGACACTAGGTGGTCTTTGGCCGAACATGATGATTATAATCTCTTTAGACCCTCTAGAAACATTTCCCAAATCCCTTGCCTTTGAATTCAATGGGAACTCCTATATATTCCTTATCGAAGGATTGGGAGGTTTAAATGCTTGCTTTTTAAAAAAAAAGATGGTCACATGAGGAAAAAATACCCTCTACTTCTTGCTGATAAAAATAATGATATTATCTGTAAGCAGGATCCTAAACTCAATAGCAAAGATGTTCTTTTTAATCCCCTTCCACCTCGATTGGAAGACCTATAAACATAGAAAACCATATTTGCAACTCTAAATTTGAGGAAGGTATATCATGCCATGATAAAGTCCTTGGATTTTAAAATGGATTATACCTTCATGAGAGTGTTTCCACTTCTTATGTGATTGATAGTGGGGGTCCTCTCCCCACTTGTAATCATGCACCCAAATTTTTTGATGTAATAGTTATTGAGGAACATGGTAAAAAGATTGAGTTGACAGAACAAGCCAAGATTCTGTTTGATGCAGGAAATGATCTAGTCTTGCATGATGAGGTTATGAATAAAATTTTCATACATTTTATCACCGTATTTTAAAATTATAAGAATATATCCATAACATTATCCAAAAAATAAATATACATGGCATTTCATCAAATTTATAGTCATTTAAAGTGGATAAACTGAAATGTAACATAAAATTAAAAAATAAGGTACACGAGGATAAGTTACAAAAATAAGTTAAGATCTATTTATATATCTAATAAATGCCAAGTTTATATACATCATGTCTTAGTAAAAAATCCTTCATAGAAAATGCAAAAATCCAAAAATAGATACAATAGTATCATCTTGAGGTCTTGCTAGAGGTTGTCGATCCCTTTCAAAGGTTGAATGTCTAGGACTCTTATTCCTTATATTATGAAAATGTATTAAAAGTGAGGAGTGAAGTGGGACATGCATGATACTCCTATGGCATATACTACTCATGATGACCTAGGAGGTTGTCTTTACCACTATCTATCATCTAAAAGAAGCCTAACCTCCTCTCATTCTAATGATCTCACTTAGATTATTCACTAAAGAATCTAGGTTGGTGATCACCCCTCTCACCTGATTCAACTCCAAAGATTGATGATAGATAAGGGAAAATAAATATATCAATGTCTACCTATGTTAACAAGTAGACTGACATCTGCTATAATTTTTGATCTATTGAGATTAATGCCCACGTGAAAATGGTTGACCAGAGTGTCTTTTATTAGGGTCCTTCACTGCTTGGTTATCTCTACAATCATAAATCAAAATTACACATCAAATCTCGAGTAATGTATAGTAAATTAATAATTAAATAATAAAATTGGAAAGTACTATGGTAAAGAATGAGAAAAAATAACTCATCTCAGCCTCCTCCCCCTCCTTTGTTGTCGATTCACCCATACCAACTTCCATGTTTCCACCTGTAGTCCACATATTATAGTCTATGTTTTTTTCTACTGATGAGGATCCACCTATGGTGGTGGATATTGTAGAGGTGGGTTTACTTGTTGTTAACCTCTAATTGGTAGCCCAACTATGACTACAATTGGTATGACTACTCCCATCATATGCTACTTCCTAGCCTATGCTCCTCCTCTCTACCTCCTCCCACTTAATGTTATGATGGAATTACCTAGTGTGAGGGGATGTTATCCTAGTCTCTTTAGTCTTACATATGATATCTCCCTCTCTCCTCTAAGCACTACTTGTGGAATAAGTAGGCTAGGTACATATTATAGACCATACTATTGGGGCACCCTATCCATTGGGTGTACTTCCAAAAGAATTCACAAGTCCTTAACATTTTGTTAACTATCACAAGTATTTAGAGTGGTTACTTATCCACCCATTATCTATCCATCCCTTGATAAGGTAAAGGCACTAAATCTATTGTTTTCAAAGTACCCACTAGTCGAGATAAGTCCCTAAAATGTGTCATGTATATCCATTAGGAGGCCTTAATAGGTCCCAAAACCTTTATCATTACAATTTAATAGTAAGTGGCCATCTTCTAAAAAATATATCTCATGATGAGAGTGGGGTGGCTTATGGGTCAAGCCCTAAAACTTGCGATCAAATTTAGATTCTTGTAGGTCCAAAATAAAACCTCTTATGCCCATACAAGCCATTGACCCATATCCTTAATCATCCTAACTATTTATTCCCAATTATAAATCATCAAATATTTATTATTATCTCTCACCAGCTAGGAGTTAATGATCCTTATGATCTCCTTATAGAGGTTCAGGAGAACTGACCTCTCTACCCCCACCAGTCTGATCCTATACTTTGCACACACATCAGGTGTGTCTATGTTGTTAAACTAATATTACAAAATATAGGCCTTACCTATATCAATGGCCTCTCTCAAGGTCTCCACCCTACCTATGGTTGGTAGCCTTAGTATCCTATAAACACCTATGAGACTAATAGTTCACTCTCTCAGGGCGTAGGGAAACCATAAAGCATTCTAGTCCATGTCCTAGTAGGTGACAAAAGTGTTTCTATATATATATATATATATATATATATATATATATATATATATATATATATATATATATATATCTTGTGATGGTGGGTAAAAAAGGTACTCGAGATTCAAATAGACCACACTAGAGAAATTGTAATTTTTTTTTTGCCTGCATTTATAATTTAAAGTGCCTGTGAGTTATATTTTCTCATGTGAGTTATTAATAAACTCTAAATTTAAAATTAAATGTATGTTTATCATCAAGAGGAGATTGTGACTATGAGATATGCTCTCAAACAACTTTGTGCCACTACTTAAAAGATCATGCTATGTCGTATTTTATTAATTATACACCATAATTTACATTTTGGTGTGTTATTTTCATTTTCATTTCATTAAAAAACCTCATGTTTAACATATGGAGTGAGATAAGTATCCATAAATCGAAAGCTATGCCATGCCAATCAATAAAAAATAGTCTTAACATCATTTTTGTTTATTTTTATATCCATATGATTTGTTTAGTGTCATATTTGAATAAACATTGCTTCTTTTGTTTTCCTTATTATTTTTATTGTTTATAAACTTGTTAGGAATAAATATCAGTTCTAGATTTGCAAACCATTTTCAACATATGATATCCAAAATAATATTTATATACTATTAAATTTTATTTTTCTCATTCTTATTTTTTTAAATTATTATTGTTGTAGCATGACATGATTATAAAGGTGCTGGAGAAATTTCTGACATGCCCATTCACGAGGATTTCTTTAATATTTTATTTTAAACTATCTCTATTCAATTTTGGTATTTTTTGTTATTTACAAAACCTAACATATTAGAAGAGAACATAGAAAATGGCCACAATTTTAACATTGTATTAGTGTTTTGGCTGAAGATAAGAAATTCTAAAGGAACATGGTTGGCACAAGTAAAAATATTTAGGTTTCCTTACTTAGGTTATGAACCTTATTAATTTTAGTGCATAAATAAATTTGATTTTATTTTTCACTCATAATATAAATATTAGCATCTCAATTTTCCTACCACATCCACAATTCACCTACCTTTTCATTCCACAAATCCTTGAAGATTATAGCCCATACCATTTCTAATACAATATAAAAGAAATGTAAAGGATATTTTTATATGCAATTTTTATTTTCAATTGATTCATTCATATTAATTGTTGGGTAGTTAATTTTATTTCCAAATAAAACATTTTCAAGAACTACTACATAAAGTTATTTTATTTATAATATTTTTTTCTAGAATTAATTTGTAAAATATATTTATTTTTCTTTGATTGAAAAAATATTTACTAACCTAATAATTATTAGTGATTTTTACATCAATGTTTATCCCCAAATTTAGTAGTTTTCATCCCTACCCAACCTTCCTTGTGATTTTATAATCATTGCATATGAACTAAATTTAGATATGCAAACAATTAAATTAATTATAATCTAAGATAAATTCAAATTATGGTAGAGCAATAAACAAGAAAAATAATAATCACAAACTTTACGTTTTGAATGCATAAGCTTTCTCCATTATGATATAAATTCAATTTTCTCTTTTAAATTATGTGTTACTCACTCCTCCAATGTAAAAGAGAATGAGAAGAATTTTGGTGAAAAAATAAGTCTTTGATTCACCTTGATTCATTTTTATTCACTTGTGTGTAGAGCTTTGATTTCCTTATTGTGTAATGTGATCTCTGGATTTTGTGCACACTTGAAAATGGAGGTTTTCAAGTGTATTTATAGATGTTTACATAAAGATCCAATGGTGGAGGATCATTTGGAATTTTTCAATGATCCAAATGATCAATGGTGGCTAATGAGTCCTTACCCATGAGGATGAAGACCTTTTTAAAATGGTTTAGAAAAGCATGGGGTTGGTTAGTGAGTCAACAAGACTAGGTCAAATTGTTTGACAACTTAGAGGATGAGTCATAAGAGTTTGATAATTTTTTGGATTTGGTTGGGATGAGGGAGAAAAATGTGGGAGATGTTTTGATGAGGTAGAAAATCTAGATTTTATTATTTAAAATAAGGATTTAAGTGCGCATAATTGAATTATTCAATATTTTTAAATTATTCAATATTTTTGAATTATTCAATTATTTGATTTTGGTAGGAAATGTGATTTATTAATTTAATAATAATTATTAAATAGATTAGGTGCATTTTGACACTAAATAAAATTTAGGTGTCTACATTTACCCCTCTTTGAAAAAGTGTTATGAAGTAATACTGTTTCATAGAATAGTAGAAGTAGAGTGTTGATGATAGAAAACAATTTTTTTTCTCTAAAAGCATGAAAATGAGTATGATGATGCCCCCTTGAGGGTGTGTGAGATAAAAGCGTAAACACTCAAAATTGATGATAAGAATAAGTTGAGAAAGAGATGTGGAGAAACAAAAAATCAATTTATGTTAGAATTGATGTCAATTTTTCAAGATGTTGGTTGTGTAAAAAGGTTGCCCCTAGTTAGTGAAAACTTAGAGTATGATTTAAAAAACAATAGTTTAACAATTCAGATATTGCATCCTTATTATTGTTGCTAATGACATAGGGGTCAATTGAGCAATTATGGGAATGATATATTTCAACAATAATAAACTAAGGATCTATAAATAGAAAAAAGATATTGAGTTTTTCAAATGTTGTTGATTTTATGCTGAGAGATTATTGCAAGATTTTGAACATAAATTTGGTATAAATTGATTTAATGTTGCTAGAATTTTGATTTTTGAAATTAGGTGGATGAGAAGGGGAAGAATTTGGTAGTATATAGGAATATAAGTAGAAGGAATGGTTCTTAGAAAATAATTTGTGCAAATTTATTTCCAAGATTAGTAGCTGAGAATTATGATTTGAGATATTTGCTCTAAGACATGTGAGGAAACATGGACCATATTCCACACCACGAGCATCAAGCAGAGTGAGTGAGATGATTTCAGGGACTGAGAGGAGTGGGCCTTCAATAAGTTATTTAAGTTTTGAAAATTTTGGAATTTATTAGCATTTATTAGGGATTAAAGTTAGATAAAATGAAATAGATATTATGAAAATGGTAATTTCAACACCAAAGTCAGTGATTTAGTAGGGGTAAATAATGATTTAATCAAACTTGGAGGCAAAATTGTCAAACATGGTGGTGAATTCATTTAGGGGGAACTCAACAATTTCATTGTTTGGGGTTCTAGTGAAATCCCTAACCATGGCAATGAAATCATCATTTTATGAAGTGATTTTACTAAGTTTAACAATGATAAGGTTAGAGGATTTTTTTTAAAAATTTAAGAGTGAATTCATAAATTATAGTGATAATTTTTTAGAAAATGAATGAGGTTAAAAGGATTGTAAAATGAAAAAAAATATTTGTGTTTCTTTTTTTTGGTTAAGTATGTAGATGGTAAGGAAAATGGAGAACATAATTCTGAATAAAATAAATAAAATGCTAACATTTATGAGTTGTAAGAGGTATTACTAGTGATTATGATGCAGGAGCAAAGATCTACAGTGATGGTACACATAACTAGCTTCACCGAGTATGAGTTTGGCATTCTAGAGGTGAGTGGTTTATGTTAAATTGCACAGATGCTAGAGGTTCAAGAAAATATAGTTTTATTGACAACATTGGTAGAGAGATGGCATAGTGAGACTAGCACATTTCACCTGTTGATAGGGGAGATGACTATTTCACCTGAGGATGTGTATCAAATTTTGGGTATACTGATACAAGGTAGATGTGTTTAATGGGGATAGGGTCCTCAGGAGATTAATTTATATTATATTTTTGGTGATGGTTTGATCCCATTTGTTAGAGGTGGAATCGATGTAGATTGTTGCATCGAATTAGATATGGATTCTCTAACTATTGCACTCATGGCTGTTGTCAGTGGCATTTTGATTCCTAATAAGAGTGAGAGACTATGTCCTATTGGCTTATTATATGTGATTGGAGATATGATGGAGATGGGATATAGATTCACATAGGGTCCATGCATTTTATCACACCTATACCATGATTTACATCATTTTGTGTATTTAGTTTGGATAGAGATAGGGCCTTTTACATTACTACAAGTTTTGTGCTAGGAGCACATTATAATTGAGAGGTAGGTTGGGAATCTAAGCACACAATCAAAGGATGAATCATTATAATATGGATGGTATGTGATTATTGGTCTACATAGACCACATTTAGGAGATCTAGACTTTTATAGGAGGGTGATTGATAAGGTAGGTGATGCTTAGATCACCAGGAGACATTATAGAGAAACTATGTTTTAGTGGCCTCATGAGGATCTTCATATGGACTACATGATGACCCATTACTACATAATTGGGATACATGGATATATTATAGATATATATCAACCAAATAGGGTGATGAGATAGTTTAGTGTGAGGTAGCATATACTAGCTAGACCACAAGTATTTTCATGTTCTTTGAAGGAGATACCACAATATGTTATAAAAATTGATCTAGCCATTGATGATCATAGATGGACACAACCACAAACTGTGAGATGGAGTGATAAGAGAGATGTTACTGATTCAAGAGTGGTTTATGGGTATGCAGATTGGTGGGCTTGATAGAGACCATTGAGATTGATGATTCCATATGCACCATCACAGACATGGACATAGAGGTTAGTGGCTATCTTAAGTGAGAAGCCACAAAGTAAAGGTTTAAGAGCCCATATTAGGAGGGATATTATAGGGGATAGGATGATCATGAGTATGAGGTAGAATATGTGTTGGGGAGTCTAGTCATATTCATGATGTGTAGATCACTAATGTGGAGGATATGGAGATTTTGTAGGAGGCAAGGGTTTAGATGGATGTTGATACAAAGCAGAGGGTTAGAGGAGATAATCCATTTATAGAGGTGGAGAGTGATGAGGAGGATGCAAGACATGATACTAACATGAGAGTAGCATATGTTGCACAGGTAGAGAGAGGGGATGTGGCTAGATCTTCACATGCTTTGAGATCTATAGAGGATCATGAATTTATTGACAAACTCTGAGTAGAGATTAGGACTTGAGATAGATAGATAGTGGATTACACTAGAAAGTAGACATATTACAAGGTGTAGTCGACGGTAGAGGGGATTATACTATAGATATCAGATGATTATAGTATGAGGTTGATAGGTTATAGGGTATTATTGATGGGATGGATGGGGATGCCATGGTTATAGGATTAGTTACTCATGATGTAGATACATAGATGAAAAATTATATAGGACTCACATAATTCTATAGATAGGAAAGGGACACAACTCAGATTGAGGTTGCAAAGGCTAGATTACTATTATCTAGAATCTACTTTAAATAGGGTGATGTGAGTTATGGATCGGGTTACATACTTCAAGATCTTATATGAGGGGGTTATACCATGAGATTAGAGGGAAGCATCATTCAGAGAGTAATTTATGAGATGATCAATGTCTGCTAGAACTATTCAACCAATGGAGTTAGAGAAGTCAGTAGGATAGGTATCGCATGTGATGGGTCCTCTATAAGGCATACCATAGTACAGAGAGCTATTCCTAAGATGAGATACTCCATCTGAGGGATAGGATGGGACATAGATATAGGGGATATTATGATATATGGATTTCATATATGTATACAATTATTAAGATGTACCTTTTTGTATAGACACATTTGATATATATATATATATATATATATATATACTCATGATGATTGGTTTAAGATTTGTACTATGAACTGTGGACATTGATGGACTACTTATTGGTTTACATGGATTTGATAGATATATGATTGACATATGTATGGATAGATGATAACAATGATTATATTTCTTGAATTTTTGATAATGTGCATGGGTGTAGAATGTGACATTACTGAATATCTTTTATTTCCATTATTTGTATTAGATTTCCAAGAAAATCTGAGTTTTTTAGCAACTTGATTTTTAGTATAGCATAAAACATAGTACCACCAATGATATTGAATAATCATGTTGAATGTTTATGTTTTAAGCATTCGAATCAAGGAAAGAATAAATTATGTTGTAACAAAGTATGTCATGATATAGTCATAATCATATTATATATGCATTTCACAAAATAATCTTGATAAACACATAGAAAATAATAAGTAAAAAGAAGATGTCAAAATAAAAGATTCAAGCTAAGTGATTTAAACACACACAAAATGTTAATTCAAGAAAATGTAATCTAAATGATTTTAACAAAAATATAATGTTGTATTTGCAAAAAAATGGAAACAAGAATGGCACACAAAACAAAACAAAGAGTAACTTTTTAAAAAGTGAACCCACAGAAAAATAACCATCGGAATGGTTAGAGATAAAAATGAACTAAAATAACTAAATTAATGGCTAAGGATAAAGAAAGAGATAAAATAATAAAGTGAATGGTTAGTGATATAAAAAAAACAAAAAAATAATGAAAAATAAACAAAGATAAAAGTGGAAATTTTTTAAAAGTTGTAAATAAAGAAAAAAAAACTAAACAAAAATATTTGTAGCAAAGAACGAGGCTAGGAACTAAACAAGTGAGGGACAAGCCAAAGGATGAACTAATACAATGTGGTGGAAATGGATGATGGGGGGTAGTGGTCGATCTGACCCTATAGACCCCATTTTTAAAAGCGTTTCCTACATAATCCACCTTAGACAAAGTCTACGTGGGGATATCAGGCCAGATGTAGTTCTCCTAATACGAGAAGGTATATAATGTAAGATTGATCCATAGATGTTGTTAACATACTGAAATTAATCATTTGTTCATTATGATTGGATGATGGATTGATTTACCCCCAAATAATTATATATTTTAAGAGTGGATTGGGAATTGATATATCTAAAGAGAAGCTGCATGCTTTGAGGTGTCTCATGAATCAAGGTTCATAAAAATGGATGTGAGAAAGATATATCCTATTGTAAAGCTGCAAGATTATTTTGATTGAATAATTGATCGATTGATTGAATGAGAAAGTGATGGGTTGATGGAGAAAAGATGGATATTTTGATTTTATTGGTCTCAATCTATAAGTGTAGGGGATTAAATGGAAATATTATAAAATGATTGTGGATGATCAATATGCAAGCATTAACAATGAAAAAAGGTGACTACATGGATTAATGATGATGGATAAAATAACTTGACAACATGGATGAGATAAGGATGGATGGACGAGAGAGATTATTATGGGACAAAAAATTTGGTTTTGTGTAGTTAAATGATTAGGAAAGGAAAAAAAAATGATTTAGCAATTATCAGAATGGAAAAATTGGTATGAAAAATGATGAATTATTTGAGCAAAGTGGTGAATTAGTTGAGAAATGATTTTGTAACTATAAAAAATTTATCTGAGATGACACACAGATGCTTCATATGAGAATGTGAGATGGTTGGATAGTTGCCTTATGTTTATTTTGTTCTTGCATTGGATTTCCAACAATAATTCCAACTGAGTAAGAGTTGAGCAACCTGAGTTTTGATATTACACATGACAATATGCACCATTGGTATAGAAAAACCATGATGACTATCATGTGATACACGTAAGGACTAATATATTCACAAAGATAAAATTTAATGCATCATGATATGAAAGATCATTATAACACCATTAGTAATGCACATAGTGATCTAGACAAAAGAAACAACAATAAAAATAAGATAAAAAGAGATGTTTACAACAATGAAAATGATGTAAGTAAAACAAAAATGGAAGTAAACAAACACTATGGAAGCAAGTAAACACCCATGATGTATAAGAATATAAATGGCTATACAAAAAAGTAAGCAAATGATTAAAATAAGTAATCAAATGAATTTTTTAAATATCCTTGTCTAGAGTAAAACCCTTTGGCATATATGATTTTGATAATCTTAAAATTTATGATGAGTACTTCGTATAAGGGATGACTAGGGTACGTAACTAAGAACAAGGGATTTTTTTTATTGTGTTTTGGATTTTTTTTTTTGTATTTTATTGGATTTTCTAATGTTTTGGATTTTAATGGAGTTTATAATATTTTTGGATTTATAGGTGTATATACAAGGAATACCAATGAAGGGAAAACCATATTCTAGCACCGAAGGGTGAGTAATAGGGGATGGAAGGAATAAATTATATATGGAGTATGGATGAATAAGAATGGATTGGAATTAAGATGATAACCCTAGGGAACACATGATATAATAACCAAATGTCTAGTCATAAAAATAACATTACAAGGATATACCAAGATGTTTCTAAGAACATGTCTCAAGACGTTTCCACTTCTTTATCAAGGTCAAAATGGGAAGAATGATGGTTTTATGATGGAAAGGATTGGATGGGTTTGGAATTAAATGGATAAGGATTGGTTTGGATAGGTAAGAGTGTTTAAGGATGGGTTATGGTGGTTAAAGATGAGTGTAGGATGGATTTAAATAGGTGTAGGATGGGTAAATATGATTTAGGATAATTTAGGATAATTAAGGATGGTTTAGGGTAAGCATATGATGGTAAAAGATGGGATTAAAAAAGTTATAGGATTGGTAAGGATGGAGGGATGATTTAGAATGCATAGGATTGAAATGGAATGAGCTTACCCCCAAGTGTATGGTACTTGTAGACAACTGATTATTTTAATCAAGATGATGAAAATTAGTTTTCATCATGATACTTGTCAGAGGTACCATATAAATGGTTTTCACCTTTAGACGAATTTATTTCTCTTTCTCTTTATTTTTAATTTTTTGGCATCTCAATTATAAAATGTTTCAAGATGCATGATGCTTACCACTATTAATTTTTTAGGTATGCAATCCATAAATGTCTTTAGTAAATTCATTATTTTCTAAGTTGGCCTCTTCCAAATTTACCAAGAAATAATCATAGCCACTATGATAGAGGGTGATGCCAAACAGGGTGGAGCGGAAAGCATGTTGGATGAAGGATGTGTGTTAAGTGCATGAAGGATTTGGAGGGATGGAATTATAGTGGGGATGAGTACAATGGGCCATGATGTAAATAGTGAATGGGACCAATAATCTTACGTTTAGAAAGACTGGAAGTAACTACAAGTTAGATGATTTGGAAATATAATGCTTTTTCAATGACGTTTTCAATTTGTGATGGGGATCCATCCTATAAATGTGTAAATACAAAGGATGTATTAATTTTCCTATCCATTAGTGCCATAGAAAGGTTTTCACCAAAGGATTATTCTTGATTGTTTTGATTGAGATTTAAATTTGGATTGTCCAATAACACCTCAAAGAAGTTTTCACTAAGGGACTTTTCTAAATTTGGATTTGGATTTTGTTTGCAATTTCTATTTTGATCATCTGATAGTGCCTCAAATAGGTTTTCACTATGGGGTGTAGATTTTAGATTTAGATTTTAAGATTCATTTTGATTAAGGCATACTTGTTGTTCCTCAGAATATGTAGATGTTTCTTGATGCTCTTCTAGCAAAAGACCAGTTAAGAAGCCTATAATTATTTTATTATCATGGAAGGAAGTTAACTATAAGTAAGATCATTGGTCCCAATCAAAAGGTGCAAGATACCTAATTATAATATAGAAGGAAGGATTAGTGATGTTGATTAAAGGAGTGGTGGTAGCACGGTCCTTGTAGAAACTATGACTGAATCATGTTTTGATTATGGATGAAGTTACCTTAGAAACCACAAAAGTATCACTAACATATTTACATTAACTTTCAAATGGTTTGTAGCTAATGCTATGGGATCCAGTGTTTACTTTGAAATGGATGGGTTCAATAATTCCTTGCTCATAGATGGTTTTATCTATAAGTACATCTATTACTTGGGGTGCATGTTGTGGGATAATGGGAGATTCAATAGGAGATAAGGGTTTGGGGGTTTGGCCAATGTGTGATAGGTTATGTTGGTTGAAGGAGGTTTTGTCCAAGATAGGTTCTTGGTAAAAAATGGGATCTTGATCAAAGATAGTTTTTGGTTGAAGATAGGCTCTTCAATAAATATGGGATCTTCAGCAAAAATAGATGGTAAACCATAGTTGTCAAAGGTAGGTTAACCGACTATAGATTGGTTGAAAAGGAATGTGTCAAAAATTAGATCTTGAGAAATGGATAGAAAGTTATGACCTTGACTTGGAAGTGGTGTGGCTTGATTAGGCTTAGGAAAGACATCTTGGCATATCCCCAAGATATGATTTTCAGATGTGGATATACTTAGCTCTACCTTGATGTATCATTTGTTAATCAAATATTGGATATAATGCTTTAATATCATAAAATGGTTTATAAAATTCCCTTCAATTTTGTAATAATCATAATATTTGTTAGGTCTATACCACTCAAGTTTTGGGACATTTGGCTGAAAGTATTTGGCGTTTATAAATATTACTAAGTTTGCAGCGACCAATTTTTAAATAAATACATCATAAGGTTCTCCTATAGGAGTGTTTTTTTATTAATAGGCACAATAATGTTTTTGATAGGTTAGGAGTTTTAAAATCTATTGTATCTCTACGGGTGGAATGACACTGATGGGTTCAATAATTCCTTGCTCATAGATGGTTTTATCTATAAGTACCTCTATTACTTGGGGTGCATGTTGTGGGATAATGGGAGATTTAATAGGAGATAAGGGTTTGGGGGTTTGGCCAATGTGTGATAGGCTATGTTGGTTGAAGGAGGTTTTGTCCAAGATAGGTTCTTGGTAAAAAAAGGGATCTTTGTTAAAAATGGGATCTTGATCAAAGATAGTTTTTGGTTGAAGATAGGCTCTTCAATAAATATGGGATCTTCATCAAAAATAGATGGTAAACCATATTTGTCAAAGGTAGGTTAATCGACTATAGATTGGTTGAAAATGGATGTGTCAAAAATTAGATCTTGAGAAATGGATGGAAATTTATGACCTTGAATTGGAAGTGGCATGGCTTGATTAGGCTCAGGAAAGACATCTTGGCATATCCCCAAGATATGATTTTCAGATGTGGATATACTTAGCTCTACCTTGATGTATCATTTGTTAATCAAATATTGGATATAATTCTTTAATATCATAAAATGTTTTATAGAATTCCCTTTAATTTTGTAATAATCATAATATTTGTTAGGTCTATACCACTCAAGTTTTGGGACATTTGGCTGAAAGTATTTGGTGTTTAGAAATATGACTAAGTTTGGAGCGACCAATTTTTAAATAAATACATCATAAGGTTCTCCTATAGGAGTTTTTTTTATTAATAGGCACGATAATGTTTTTGATAGGTTAGGAGTTTTAAATTTATTGTAGCTCTAGGGGTGGAATGACACTAGATGGTAGGGGTGCTAGAGTTAGAATCCCTTTGCTAGTGTAATGAGGGATATTAGAATTAAGACTATAATTAGTGGATGGGAGACTTGATTGATTTTGGAAAATAGGATGATGTTGATGTAGAATGTTTTGGGATTCCTTAGTAATGAAGTGGGCTAGAGAGGAAGCTTGATCTTAAAAGGATGGATTTGTTGAATTTGTGTTGAAGGTGAAAGTATTCATATTTGGTGGATTTGTGAAGGTTGAGGATTTGAATCTGTTGGGTTTGTGAACAAATGTGAATTCAATGTAGTTTGGTTCAATTTTGGGAATGGGTTAGATGTAGAACCAAATGGTTGATTTTGATGAATGTGGAAAGGTTGGTTTTGAAGGATGTAGGAGTTGAAAGGCTGATTTTGATGGAAGATATTTGGATTTTCTTAAATTGGGATTTGATTTGTAGATGAGTTTTGGTTCAAGTAAATATTTGAAAGTGATGATGAAAGTGAACCAAAGGTTTGATTGATTCTAGGGTTGAAATTAGATGGATATATGAGTGAATTTTGATTTGTGATTGGTGTCATTTGATTTATGGATAAACATGAAAGAGTATTCAAGTTTGAAATCGATTGATTTATGTTTGGGTTATATTGATCGATTGGTAAACTTGAATAACCATTCAAGTTTGAATTTAATTGATTGATGAATGAGGATGAATACATATTCAAACTTAGATTTGAATTTGTTGGATGATTCATTTGATATTGATTCAAATATGTATTTGAATTAAAATTGGTTGGATGATTAACTTGATATTGATTCAAATGTGTATTTGAATCAAAATTGGTTGGATGATTGACTTGATATTGATTCAAATGTGTATTTGAATCAAAATTAGTTGGATGGAACCCAATATTATAACATGGATTACTTGGATTTGGATTTGTAACTTAATTTGATGAAGGGATTATTAAACATAGCCATTTCACTTGTAATGAATGGTGTTTACTAAGGGAAAAACCTGACTCAATAAAAGACCTAAAACTGAAGCAAAATACCAAAGTGATTAAGAGTTTAATTGTCAACTAAATGATTTTAAACTTTTAGACAAATTTGTATTTAATATGTTTGGTACCTTTAATATTCAAAAGGACTTTATATTCAATCAATAATAATGCAACACATGTTAAACACAAGGAAATAACAAACAAATTTCTATTCTAAACAGTCAAGAAATTACACAAAAAGGTGAAAAATTAGGATGAGGGTCATGAATAATTATTGAGACTTCTGATGTCATTGGCTCATCCCTACTCTTAGTTGTATCTTAATATTTCAAGGCACTGACCATGGAGGATCTTGCCATTCCCATGGCCCACCAAATTTAGTTTCGAGGGTATGTGTGAGGTTCTTTCTTGATGCTAACCACTAACTAATGCACCAAAGTCAAATGATAAAAGAGGTTATCCTAAGCTTAAATTTTAAACAAGCTTATCTAAAGGGAAAAATTGTGGAAGAAATTGATAAAATAGATGCACACTATTGGGTCTTGTCCCAAAGTGCCCAACACAATCATAGGGGTCTTAGTGTGTTGACAATAAGTGATATCATTATTTGAGGTAGTTATTGAAACCTTAGGTATTGGAGCATGAAATCCCCTCACATCATAGTGTGCTTAAAACACACAACCGCTTAAATAATTGAAATAAATAGATCTCAATTTATATACCCCACCGATATATAGGGTTTGGCCTATTGCATGGTAATGAAATACATGATCAATAGATCCCCTAGAAAGAAAAATAAAAGTATCTATTTATTATTTTTGAGTTTTATCACCAATATAATTCCAAAGAAAGAGCATACACAGGTACTACTTGGGTAATATATATAATTATGAAAAAATTTCTAATTTCTAAGTATTGTTACCAATGTAATGCTAAGGAAAGAGCATACATGATTTCCACAACCATAAAAAAATACTAAAACAAGAAGTGATGTAATTACAAAGAATTTTGAAAACAAAAATGAAAAACATTAGTAACAATAAATTGACTTTTTATTAATTCTCTGTAGTAAGCATTCTATAAACAAGCTGTTAGAATGTTTACTTTGGCTAGAAATAAGTAACATATAATAACACAAGCATAAAACACCTCTCTGTTATGAAATCCTCATCACACAGAAATATTAGAAAAGTAAAATTGTAATAAAATCAACATAGGAGAAAGGTGAAAAATAGAAAGTAGAAAATAAATAGACCCATGCTTACAAGATGATTTTGATACCAATAACAATGATTTCGCTCACTGCCAATAGTGATGAATTCATTGCTAACAAAGATGAATTCATTGTAGATAACAATGATTTCATTATTAAAAATGTGATTTCACTACATTGGTAATGCCAAATTTGCTGCTAATAGTGATGAAATAGTTGCAGGTAATGATGAATTCGTTGTTTCATAACCAAAACAATGTTAACCCTACAAACAAAACAAATACATAGAAAAAGGCAAAAATAGGACAATTTCATTGTTATTGTCTAAAATTTCACTATTTTCACTTCCAAATTCATTGTTATGCATAGGAGCAAACATAGTAAAATAGAAAAAAAATGATAGAAACATTCAAAAAAGGTGAGATTAAACGTAAAAATCTAACATAAATAATAAAAAACAAAAGAGAAATGCTATTTAATTACAAAAATGATGATCAAAAGATAAAAAAGACGTGAGAAAGGTCCCATCAGGTGTGTTAAAAATGTATGAACTAAATTTAGACGTGTAAAGAAAGTAAATTAATTCTAATATAAGATAAATTCAAACTATGATAGAGCAACAAACAAAGAAAACAACAATCATAAACTTTATGAATGTACAAACTTTCTCCATTGCGATATACATATAATTTTATCTTTTAAAATATGTGATACTCACTCCTCCATTGAAAAAGAGAATGGGCATCATTTTGGTGCAAAAAGAAGTATTTGATTCACTTATGTGTAGAGCTCTGATTTCTTGATTGTGTGCTGTGATCTCTAGATTTTGTGCACACTTAAAAATGGAGATTTGCAAGTGTATTTATAGATTTTTAGAGAAGGATCCAATGGTGGAGGATCATTTAGACTTTTTCAATTATCCAAATGATCAACGATGGCTAATGAGTCCTCACCCATGAAGATGAAGACCTATTTAAAATAGTTGAGAAAAGTATGGGGTTGGTTAGCTGAGTCAACAATATAAGTCAATTTGCTTGACAACTCAGGGAATGAGTCATAAGAGGTTGAGAATCTTGTGAATTTGGTTGGGATGAGAGAGAAAAATGTGGGAGATGTTTTGATAAGGTGAAAAATCCATATTTTATTATTTAAAATAAAGATTTAAATATGCATAATTGATTTATTCAATATTTTGAATTATTCAATTATTAGATTTTGAGAGGAAATGTGATTTATTAATTTAAGAAGAATTATTAAATAGATTTAGTGCATTTCAACACTAAATGAAATTTAGGTGTCTACACGTTGAAGAGTTTTACTTCAGTTATGTTTACTCTAACTTTTATGTTTATCATGTTAAATAGAGTACATCCAGAAGAACATAGGCATAATCGCTCAAAATGGGATTGGTTTTTTCTTTGTGTGTTCTGTAATTTAATTATTCTAGTCAATAGTGTTTCTTTTTAATTGAAAATTTGATGGTAATAGTCATCTGTCCTATAATGGGTCTTTCTATGTTGTCTGTTCCCGATTAATTTTGCTCTTCTTTTCTCAAAATTCATCATCATTTATCTCGAAGATAAAAACAATTAGGCCACATACAATAATTACAATGCTTTAGGATCATGATAAAAATAAACATACAATATATTTAAACAAACTGACATTTGAACTGTTTCAAGGAATTTTAATTTATGATTCCCACATGGTGAATTTAGTAGGGAAAACATGACTTATTAAAATTTGAAGTTTGTTGATCATAGTAAATATTTAATTCAAAAAATAATCATTGTTATTATGGTGTAGTATCCTACAACTAATGAAGTGTGGATTCTTTAAGATTAGACTTAGGGGTTAAATTGGAAGGAAATGTGAACCTATTAAAGCTTTTTAATAGTGAAATATAATGATGTCTATTAATATTATATGGGATGAAATGTGATATTTAAGGATATTCTATTTGTTATCTTCATAGTTGACTTTATATTATTTTGACGTTATAAAATCCTCATATTTAATTAAATTGTATTATCTAGAAAAGCTATAATTTTATCATTGTAGAATTTTGGACAAGTTACTGGAACTAGTTGGAGAGCTCTCACCTTTAATAGAGTTGAATTTAAAAATTTGTATAAGATAAAGTAGTTACTACCAAGATTTGGCCAATTAATTTCTCTTAATTATTTTAGTTTAAAATGTTGAGGTAGTTTTAAAGAGCTTCCAAACAGTTTTTAGAAACTTACTTCATTAGAATATCTAAATTTGGACGCTGAGCATGGGATTCTTGGTCTTACTTATAATTTTGGGAAATTTGCTTTGTTAGAATATCTAAATTTAGAGGCTTGTTAGGGGATTCTTGGTCTTGTTTGTAGTTTTGATTTTTTTCTTTATTGAAATATTTAAACATGCACTTTTTGTTCATGCTACTCTTTTATATAAAAGACTGCAAAACTAAAATATGTTAAAATATAAAGATTACTAACAGAAAAGATTTTGGGATAAATTGTGTAAGATTTTTGTAGTTTTTCAATGTTTCAGATCCACACCTATGATCTTTCATCAGGGGAAAAATAAAATAAAATGAGGAACAACGTGATCTTACATTTTATAAAGGTTGTGGAAATTGGTAGTTGTGAAAAGCTTCCAAAAATAAATTAGCCATTGCAAAAAGTTTTCCAAATTTCAAACAAAACAAACTACCAAAAAGTAGGTTTCCTTATATTACCAATTTAAACCAATAGTTAATATTTACTTATATTTAAGATTTTATCATTAAAAATAGTTATTAATATTTTCATTAAGATTAATCATATAATTAATATGTTTGTATTATTTTTATATATTATTATTTATTATAAATTTAAAATTTTAATTATAAATTTAATTTTTTTTAATATCATACTAATAATATTAGATAATATTTGTAATTAATATTATTAATAAATAAAGTATAATACAATAATAAAATTGAAAACAAAAAAATTGAATACAATAAAATAAAATCTAAAATGAAAAAGTTAATAAACCTCAAACAATAGAAATTCAAATAACAACCAGCAAAAATGATATCAATCAAAATTAAATGCAAAGAGAAAATACCCCATGCCAAAATCTATGATATACTAATATTATTATTCTAAATGATAATATAAAGGTTACCACTACCAATATTATCCTAATATTTAAAAACAAAATAAAGATATAAGAAATTCTAATAATAACTATTATACTATAATAAATAATGGCAAATTCTATAATAAATGAAAAATTAAAATATACTAAAATCTAAAAATTACTATAAGTACTAAAGGATAAAACATAATAAAATCAAGTAAAAAACAAAAAAACAAAGACCCCTATAAAATCAAAACATTCAATAACGCATATTTGTGGTATGCTCTTTAATTTTGGTTTTAACCGAACTTCCTGTCTTTCCTATGTAAGGTGTGCCACATGAGCAATCAACTACATAGACTCCACTTCTCAGGTTAGGATCCATAGTGTCTTTGATAGAACCTAATGACATACATAACTTATTAACAAGAATGAAGGAGTCAATATTTTGGCATTGAAGAATTCTAGATATCTTGTTGGAAATGCCTTCAACATATGGAAGATAAGCAAACGATCCCACTATTAAGGACTTCTTACTCTCCTTTTTACCAAAGTTCTCTTTACCCTGATTTATAGCTTTGGTAATTTGTTTACCTATGTAACCATTTAACTTGAAAACTCTTTTTATGTGCTCAATTTGTTGATCAATGTGGTCTTTATCACAAATTTTGTAAGCTCTTTTAATCAAAGTTTTGAGAACACCTGCCTTTTGATCCAGATGATGATGAGATGATGCATGCAGGTAAAGCTCAGTGTGAGTATCTTTTCTATAAACATTTCTACGTAATGAGCCATCATCTTTTCTTGAACTAAGGACATCTAAAAAAGGAAGTTTATTATTTATCTCAATTTCTTTGGTGAATTTTATGCTAGGAATTAGACTATTTAGGTGGTGATGAAATTCTTGAAGACTTTTAAAGCCATATTACCAGCATGAATTTGTCATCTACACATATTTTCCACCATTTAGGTTGAAGTGGAAAGGAGTGTAAGGCATTATCTTCAAATTTTTCCATGAAGATATTGGCCACTACTGGTGATAAAGGAGAGCCCATAGCCATGCCTTCACATTGCTCATATATAACACCTTTAAAATGTGAAAACAATGGAATTTCAACATAGCAAAACTAGATTAGCTATTTCATTGTTATTAAGATCGAGAATAACTTCAAATGCCTCTTTGATGGATACCTTAGTGTAGAGTGAAACCACATCAATACTTACTAACAATTCATCATTTTCCAAATTTTTATTTTTAATAAAATCAACAAAATCCCTAGAGTCATGAACATAAGACGACATTCTACCTACTAGGGATTTTAATTTTTTTGCTAAGAAAGCTGCAAGATTGTAGGTAGGAGAGTAAGTAGTGTCTACAATCAGTCTCAATGGAATGCCTTCTTTATGTATTTTTGGAGCACCATATAATCTGGTGGTCACCTCTTTTTTGGGAATTAACTTTTTCTTTGTTAGCTCATCCAAAGAAGAAGATTTTAAGACTTTTGTAACATTCTTAATAATGTTAAAAATTGGGTTATGGTTGAGTATTATATAGCTACCACTATTTTTAAGGTGATCCAACATTTGAGCATCATAGTCACATCAATTCATGACAACCGTAGCATTACTTTTATCAACTTTAACTATAACAATGTCTTTGTTGCACTTCATTGTCCTACGAGCCCTCCATTCTTCTTTAGAAATAATACTAGAAGAACGGAGGGCTCTTAGGACAATGAAGTGAAACAAAGACATCGTTATAGTTAAAGATGATAAAGGTAATGCTATGGTTATCTTGAATTGATTGGACTATGATGCTTAAATGTTGGATCACCTTACAAAAAGTGGTAGCTATATAATACTCAACCATAACCCAATTTGTAACATTATTAAGAATGTTACAAAACTCTTAAAATATTCTTTTTTGGATGAGTTAACAAAACAAAAGTTGATTCCCAAAAAAGAGGTGACCCTGAGAATATATGGCGATCCAAAAAACATAAAGAAGACATTCCATTGAGATCAATTGTAGACACTAATGACTCTCCTACCTACAATCTTGCAGCTTTCTTAGCAAAAAAATTAAAATCCCTAGTAGGTAGAATGTTGTCTTATGTTCATGACTCTAGGGATTTTGTTGATTTTATTAAAGATAAAAATGTGGAAAATATATGAATTGTTAGTAAATTTCAATGTGCTTTCACTCTACACTAAAGTACCCATCAAAGAGGCATTTGAAGTTGTTCTCAATCTTACTAACAGTGAAATAGCTAATCTAGTTATGCTATGTTTAAATTCCACCATTTTCACATTTAAAGGTGTTATATATGAGCAATGTGAAGGCATGGCTATGGGCCCTCCTTTGTCACTAGTAGTGCCAATCTCTTCATGGAAACATTTGAAGATAATGCCTTACAATCCTTTCCACTTCAACCTAAATGGTGGAAAAGATATGTAGACGACACAAATTTATGTTGGCAACATGGCTTACAAAGCCTTGAAGAATTTCATCACCACCTAGATAGTCTAATTCCCAACATAAAATTCACCAAAGAAATTGAGACAAATAATAAACTTCATTTTTTAGATGTCCTTATTTCAAGAAAAGATGATGGCTCATTAGACAAAAATGTTTATACAAAAGGTACTCATACTGACCTTTACCTGCATGCATCATCTCATCTTCATCCGGCTTAAAAGGCATGTGTTCTTAAAACTTTGATCAATAGAGATTACAAAATCTATGATGAAGACCACATTGATCAAGAAATTGAGCACCTAAAAAGAGTTTTCAAGTTAAATGGTTACACAGGTAAACAAATTACCAAAGCTATAAATCAGGTTAAAAAGAACTTTGGTAAAAAGGAGAGTAAGAAGTCCTTAATAGAGAGACCTATTTCTTATCTTCCATATGTTGAAGGCATTTCCAACAAGATATCTAGAATTCTTAAATGCCAAAATATTGACTGCATCTTCATCCCTATTAATAAGTTACGTATGTCGTTAGGTTCTATCAAAGACCCTATGGATCCTAACCTGAAAAGTGGAGTCTATGTAGTTGATTGCTCATGTGGCACACCTTACATAGGAGAGATACAGATTTCAGTTAAAACTAAAATTAAAGACCATGATGCAGATAATCAGCTTCAAAGAAAATAAAAATCAGCTCTGGCAAAATACTCCTTCAAGACAAAACATTTTATCAACATCGAGGAAGCTAGGGTCATTGTTGCAAAAGATCACCTCCAAAAGCATAAGATAAGGGAAGCCATTGAAATCTTGAGACATCCTAACAATCTTAATAAAGATGAAGGGTTAGGTATTAGTCATGCTTGGAACCCTGTTATTTACAGAAGTTAGGATCTCCTTCTTCCCCCCTTTGTTGTACCGTAGGAAGTTTCTCTTGAACGTGTATCTCTTTTCATGCAAAGTACTTTCATTTTATTATTTATTTTCTTATTTTATTTAATTTTTGGGTTTAGTTTTTCATATTTTAGTAACTCTTTACCTTCATAAGTTAATTTTTGATTTCTCTCTATTTTTGTTCTCTATTTACTTCTTTCTTGTCGTTTCTGGTTGTTTTTCTTGTAATTAGAGAATAGATAAGTTGCGTTCTTGAATTTCTTGATTTTATAGGCATCTTTGTTTTTTGTTTTTCACTTGATTTTATTATGTTTTATCTTTTAGTACTTATAGTAATTTTTAATATATTTTAATTTTGAGTTTATTATAGTATTTATCATTATTTATTATAGTATAATAGTTACTATTAGAATTTATTATATCTTTGTGTTTTTTTTGTTTTTTTAAATATTAAGATAATATTGGTAGTGGTAACCTTTATATTATTATTTAGAATAATAATATTAGTATATCATAGATTTTGGCATGGGGTATTTTCTTTTTGCGTTTAATTTTAGTTTAAATTTTGTTTGATATCATTTTCACTTGTTGTTATTTGAATTTCTATTTTTTTGAGGTTTATTAATTTTTTTATTTTTATTTTTTATTTTATTTTATTCTTTTGTTTTCAATTTTAATATTGTATTATAATTTATTTTATTAATTATAAATATTATTTAATAATATTAATATGATATTAAAAAAAAAATTGATATTAAATACATTTAAATTTAAATTTATCATAAATAATAATGTATAAAAATAATACAAACACATTAATTATATAATTAATCTTAATGAAAATAGTAATAATTATTTGTAATGATAAAATATTAAATTTCATTAAATATTAAATAGTGGTTTAAATTGGTAATATCATCCATATTTCTTAATATTGTTAAAAATTTAAGGAAACTTTTTTTTTGGTAGTTTGAAATTTGGAAAACTATTTGTAACAACAAATTTTTTTGGAAGTTTTTTCACAAGTGTGAATTTCCACAACCCTTTTAAAACGCAAGGTCATGTTGTTATTCATTTTATTTTATTTTTCCCCTAATGATCATAAATAAATGTTGAGAAACTACAAAAAATTTACATAATTTATCTCAAAAAATTTGGTAAAAAATACTATTTTATTTAACATATTTTTAGTCAGAGATGTACTTAATTTACTCTCTTTAATTGAAATGCAACTATATCTTTAAACTTTTCATTATAACAAAGTTGAATGATTAAATACCCTTCAAATTGAAATTAGGACGGGCTCTTCAAGTTTGATCAGTGTTGCGAATAAACTTCAAAAAGTATATTTGCAGCTAGAAGTGATTTACTCAGTGAAAGGAAATCCCGGGAGGGAACACCCAAATTTTTATTCAATGTCATTGACCATTTGTATGAAACTTCCGAGAACTTGGAGGTATTACTATTCACTATATATAAAATGTCAGATATTTTGCTTTATTAAGACAATGAACTGTTCTAAATATCACTAACATCTGTATAGTGTATTGAATTGAAATACAGAATGTAGAGTTACCCACGTGCATATTGAAGAAGAGGTCAATGGAATGTCTTCAACAGTAGCCAAAGATTGAATGAATGAATAAATGAGTTTTAATAACGTCCACGAGACCAAACAGTCTATAGGACCAAGTGTCAAGACCATTAGGAGTTCTTCAGATTCTTTTCGATGTCATCCCGCCTCCTATGAATCTTTACCAACAGTCGGGCCGTGTTGTGTAGCCTCTCTTCCTCAAATAACTCACTAAAACTGCCCACATTCATGCTGTTATCCTGTTGCATACGGATATCCTTGTATGCATCGCACTCCCTAATGAAGTGTCGTTCAGTTTCAACCGCTCTATCACTGCGAAAAATGCAAGTCCTATCTTCCCATCTTTCCTTGGGAACTGTCCATCTACCAATTTCACACCTAAGATGGTGTGATCCAGTCCTCAATTGTGCCACTAGGAGCTTAGCTTTACCTTTAAGATCGGCACTTAAGTATACTTTATCCTCGTGTTCCCAAGTAAAATTGAACTCTTTAATATAATACATTTTTTACGCCCAAATAAAAAGTGGATTTTGTTAGATGTTGTAATTGCAAGTGCCCTGGCAGACATGCATGCAAAATGTCGAAGCATACCCAAGGCACGAGAACTATTTAAGAGAGTTGAAAGAGGAAGCAGTAAAAACATCTACGCACTTACAGGGATTTCCTGTACAACCAGTTGCAAATGACCTCCATCGACTCTATGAATCCAAATCACAAAATGGCTGGTTTGTATTCAGACCTCGTGCCATTCGTACGCTCCCAAATTTTGCATTCTTGTCTATCGATTTTGTCATAACTAAAACGTCAGAAAAATATTCCCTTCATTATTTGATTTACTTTCCTACGCTGTTCCAAAGCTTCCATTGCGGTGTAAGTTGTAGGATATTAACAATTTTTCCAAAGTTGGTTTTAATCCTGCCAATTTCATTGGGTTTAACTCTTTTAAATCATTTTCAATAATTCCATTTAGTGTATAAACTACCACAATGGCATTCAATGAATCACATTTCTTTTAAGTCATTTTCAATAAACTTTTGGTTATGTTTTTTATAGTTTTAACCATTTACAAGATTTGTAGGATTTGTTCCCCTGTAAATAAAATGTTTTGAGTTAGTGTTTAAGGCAATACACACGTCTTTATCCAAACAAGATTGGTTATCTACACCAAAGAGTTGAGACAATACAGAGTGTAGGTTAATAAGGCATTACATTTACTAATTATTAATGCAGAAAATGAAGTAATTGATAACAGATTTTGTGTGCTAATGCTAGTTGGGAGGGCCAACGTGGACAACGCAGCTCAGAAGGAAGGACTCCATAATTGCAAAAGTAGTCCAAATAAGAATATCCCTACTCTCACAATGAACCTTAATGGACTCGTCTCAACTTTTAGTATTGTATGTCTTTCTATCCATATTTTTTGTTAAGCGATCTACCTATTATTTTGATCAGGTAACTGTGTCATGATGTGAAGCCTCTAAGTAGTGGCAATGACAACAATCTTTTATTGTCATGTAATTTATACAATTCATTATCAAATCATAAAGACGAAAAGAATACTGTTTTCGTAAAAATTGTTTATTTTTGGAAATAAGTCATACCCAAACCAACAATGACTAACCATAAAGAGGCCAATAGCTCAAATAATAAAGCACTCCAACAGCAACTGAAATATAAACAAAAACAACCAGTTACACATATCATAAACTGAGTATGAGAGAGTATAAAATCCACCATAACCAAATATCCTAAGATTTTACACAACAATTCTGGTAAAAGGATTGGAATTCCATTAATCATTGAACTCGTCAATTTGCTTCTTCCTTCAATTGAAAAAGAAGCCCTCGAATTCCATACCAAAAAAATAATAATAATACACAGCGAATAACAGCAAGAATAAAAAGCAGCACTTTCTACACAGCGGCTCCCTGAACAGGCAGATTCCGAGCATTACTGTAGCTGCGGGTGCGAGGGTAAAGATATTTGGCTACACTAAAACTCTTCCTGAAAGACCCGGGAAAATAGCAGGGCACATCCTCATCGATTCTTCCCACGGTGGGCGCCATTCTTGCACTTATACTTCTCGGCAATGTTTCCTGTGCAGAAACTGACCTGAAAAATCGAGAACTAAGACTCCTATGCGACTCAACATAATCATCTTCATTTCTAGAAGAGCCTGTGGTGAGACGTTTTGGCAGAGGACTGGTCATGGAAGCTCCTGCAGCGACCCCTGTATAATTGACTTTTCCTGCACAGTCGGACATACTTCTCACATAATAATCTCTGGCTTTGACAAGATATGGAATTGGGGACAGAGCCTTTATTCCTCTGTAGAACGAGTTACCTCGATGTTTTTTTGTAACATTGGTGGTGGCTCCGCCATTGTTGCCGCCTTCAGCTCGAGGATCTTTCATAAAATCGATGGTGGCTCCGTCACTGTGGTCGCCTTTGACTAGAGGTTTTGTCGCAAAATCCGTGGTGGCTCTGCCATTGTTGTTGCCTTCTACTAAAGGTTTTGTGGCAAAATCAGCAGTGGCTCCATCTTTGTTGGTAACTTTAAGCCTAGGTTTTGTTGCAATTACAAAATCGGTGGTGGCTCCGCTATTGTTGCTGCCTTTAACTCGAGGTTTTGTATCAAAATTCGCAGTGGCTCTGTCATTGTTATCGCCCTTAATTTGAGGTATTTTTGTGGTGGCTCTACCATTATTGTCGCCTTTAATTCGAGGTATTTTTGTAACATCCATGGTGGCTCCGCCATTGTTGGCGACTTCAACTGGTGGTAATTTCGCAACATTGCTAGTAGGGCCTCCAACATTGTGAACATGGATGGTGGCTCCGCCATTGTTGCGGCCTTCCATTGGAAATTAATGAGAGTCTGTTGAGCGTTTCAGAAATAACGAAGTGCTTTTTTTTTTGTGTTTGGTTACCCTCTATATTTGGATTAAAAAATGAGTGTGGTAGGGATAGTATATGATAAAGTGGATAATGCGACGTAGTGGGGGGAGGGCATCTAGGAGCTTGGAAGAAAAGGACAAAGGCTAACTTCGAATCTGTCAGCAACCAAGAGGATGTGGTGGCTGTGGCAAATGGCAAGCTGTCTTACTAAATTGCAGATTCAAATAAAATAAGATTATATTTATTTTTAAGGTTGTTTAAGAAAAGTTTTCTAATATAGTATAAGATATTACAACTAGTTTTAGTTGATATTGATGCAAACATATTGGTTCAAGAGATATTACAACTAGTTGATATTGATTCAAAGATGTTACAACTAGATTTAGTTGATATTGATTCAATGAAAGAGATCTAGTAGAGTAGTTGTTTAATATTAGGATATCTTTGTGGTGCTATATAATTTTAGGAGTGTCATATGCTCTTAAGAATTTCAAATAATATAATATTAGGAAAAAAAGGAGGGGTCTATTTTTATAGGAGGTATTTTGATATTTATATTGATTAAGATTTTTTTTTGGATTGTGGGAGTTTTTTTTTATATCATAACAGTTTAGGATTTTTAATGGACCATTATAATTATGTAGTTGTATGTTTAGAAAATGATACACTAATTTTGGCATACTTGATCTTTTGAGGTTTAGTTGAAACAATCGATGAATGGAAATAAAATGTATAGTCTAGTGATCAAGTCAAATAGGATGGTGTAGTTGAGGGTTATATGTTGGAAGAGGTGGAGGAATACGCTAAATGGGTTGAGGTACAAGGATGGGTTTTTAGACAACAAGTGGTGTAAGGTGTTCGTGGCAATAGCTCACCTGCATCATGTTTCGTGTTAAGTGATAAATTGAGAGGAAATAGAATCCTGAGAACCCTCAATGTAAACAAGGATATAGGTATTAGAGTAGTTGGTCAATGCTCAACTCAGGAAATTGGCGAAATTAGGTGGTAAACCCTTAGGAATTAAGCTAGCATGATGGCATTGACCGTGACCATCCAAGGTCATCTGCAAAGCAAATGAAAATAGGACAAGGTTAGTCCAGAGGACAAAGGAGAAGAAAGTGGAAGCCTCAAACATGGAGGTTGTTAAATCGACAGGTACAATGTGAAGAGGTCTAAAGATTGGGGCTTCTATGGCATAGTCTTACTTGTCCAAAGCATGAAGCTAACTAAAGATATGGTTCAGGAGTGGGGTGGATCAAAAAATGTCGAGTTTGAGCTCGTAATCAATATCTCTATGGGAAATACTAATGGGAATGGGATCTAGCACTCTGTGAAATAAATCAATCTTATATAGGTAGAGGCGGTCAAGGAGTGTCATCCAATGGTGGGATAAGGTGGGTTTGAAAGGTCTTAAGCATATAACTTGTTTTGGATGTGTATGTGAATGTTTACTAGATATTTTGAATGAGGTGATGGCAAGGTTTTAGCATTCGTGATTGTTTGGATGATGTTTGGTTTGAATTTATTTTTTGTATGTTTTTATAAATGGAAATGGAACTAAACTACTCAAGTTGAAATGAAGATACTTGAAATAAATGAATGAAAGTTTGAAAATGAAAGGAAATATGTATTTTTTTTTCTCTTTTTATGTTGTAATGAAATTACTTAGATAATTCACACCAATGGAATAGTATATTGCTGAAATAAGAGCACAATAAGCAGATCCAAAATAATAATTGATGAAAGAGTAGAATACTCAATAAATATGACTAAACCATTTCGAGGGGTAAACTCCACAACAGTGCAATAAGAACATAATTCATAATATCATGATCAAAGACTAACCACTACCTCCTATATATATTCTACTTAGGCCATGGTTATCCTAGATACCGACCATACCAATAATATAAAAACATAGAGAAATGTGACAAGATAATATGAGAGATTATGTAAGCCGCAAGTCACCCATACATATCCTTAGAATGTTATAGATTAAGGGCATAACATGCCCCTCCCCTTCAAAACAATATTTCCCTCAATGTTGAAAAACATTGGATATTGTAGCAAAAAAGCTTCATCCTCCCATGTTGCATCTTCAGGGTTCACATGCTTCCACTTGATCAAATTCTCCTTAATCTCTCTTGATTTTATCTTTTTAGTGCATGTGTGAAGTATATCCTGAGGGTATAAAATGACATGCATTTCTTCATCCATTTATATTAACTTGGTCTGGACACAAATTCTTTGTCCAATTACCTTATTTAGTCAAGATACATGAAATATGGGTGTATACAAGTGGATTGGGGTAGTTCCAGCTTGTATGTAACAATGCCAATTTTTTGCAGGATCTTATAAGGGCCATAATACTTAAGTAATGAATTATTTTATCCTTTTTATGTTGCTTTATATAATTATGCTTATATGGCTACAAGTGCACAAATACTTAATCTCCCATGTTAGAATGCCTCTCACTATAGTTCTGATCTGCATGATGCTTCATTCTACTATGTATCATTGCCAAATTCTCTCTCATACTAGCTAGTACCTCATGTTGATGTTGAATGTGTTCTTCAACAACTCAAACCTTGGGCTATACCTATAAATATGAATTGATGGATGGGGGTTGATAACCATAAAATTTCAAAAATGGAGACATTTTTTAATAGGTATGGAAGGAAGTATTATACCACCATTCTACTAGTGGAAACCAATGAACCCATCATTCTTGATCATTTGATTCAAAACAATAGAGATACCCTTCTAGGAATTTGCTGAACACCTCTATTTTCCCATTAAATTAATGATGATATGATGAGATATGGGCCAACTGAGTACCCAAACATGATAATACATTAGTCTAAAAATTACTAGTGAAGATAGGATCACAATCACTTATAATGATCTTAGGAGTACCATACAACTTTTGAATTGTATCTAGAAAAGCAACATGTATTGTACTGCTAAAAATGGCTGATAAGGAGCAAAAATGAGCATGTTTTGTGAGCCTATCCATAATTACTATGATGGCATTTTTACCTTCTAAATTAGGTAGCTCTATAATAAAATATATGGAAACCTCTTCTGGCCTCTAGATAGGAATAGATATAATTTGTAGAAGAAGACCTAGTGTCTTAATTATTTCACCCTTATTCTGTTAACACACCATGCATTCAACCATAAATTTATGTATATATTCCTTGAGTCCTTCCCAAAATAAATCCTTCTTGATTCTAATATTAGTTTTCAAAAATCTTGAGTACCCCCTATTGGAGATGCATGAAGCTCCTTAAGGATCTTGTGCTTGAGGATATAATTCTTGCATATGTATAAGTGATCTTTATATTATAATGCATTACCTTTCCACTCAAATTTGGCAATAGCACTAGAAATGTTATTGATAATTTGAATCATAACCTATTTATCCTTGTCACTCTCCAATTTTAATCTTGACCCTTATAAACAATCTATCTTCCAAATGGTCATTACACATAGAAATTCCTTGGTGGATTCATCCCTCCTAGATAGTGCATTTGCTACAAAAATTTATTTTCTTTCCCTATAGATGATTTCAAAGTAACATCCTAATATTTTAGTCATCAAAATTTTTTTTTTTTTTTTGATGAAAATCATTTTTCTAAAAAATATTTTAGACTATCATCATCAATGTTTACCTTAAAAACTTTACCTATGAGATAAGGTCTCCATTGTTTGATTGCATGAAGAATAGCCATCATCTCTTTCTCATAGATAGGCTTTAGATTGTTTTTCCCCTTAAATTAATGACTCTCAAATATAATGGTTTTTCTTTCCTATATGATTACTGCACCTATGTCATAACACGATTCATTACATTCAAAAATTAATTTTTTAGAAAATAAAGGGTATCTAAAATCAGAGTAGTGCGCATAACCTCATTAAGCTTATTAAATGCCTTGATAGTTGTATTATTCCAATACAAAGAGTCTTAAATAATGTTGTGAGTAATATTGCTATGCTACCATATTTTTTCACAAATGGAAGATAGTAATCTATTTTCCCCCAAAAATCCATGAGATTTTTAAGATTTTTTAGCACCTCCCATTCCATCATATCTTTGATCTTTTGAGGGTCTCCTTTGAATCCTTCATGTGAAATAATATGACCCAAGTACTCCACCTCTTGGGCCCTAAGAACACATTTTGAATGTTTTGCATAAAGCTGATGTTGTTCTTGAAATAATAGTACATGTTTTACATGCTTGAAATATTATTCCCAAGTTTTTTTTATGTTAGGATGTCATCAAAAAACACCAACACAAATTTCCTCAATAAAGTCATAAAAATATTGTTCATCAAAATTTGAAATGCAGATGTTGTATTTGTGAGACCAAATGGCATGACCATAAATTTCTAATGGCCTTCATGAAATTTAAAATTTATTTTAGGAATATCCTCGTCTCTAATCCAAATTTGATGGTACCCAAAATGAAGATCTAGTTTTGTAAAATAAATAACACCATATAATTAATCTAGTAAATCATCAATTACTATGATAGTGAAATTTTATTTGATAGTGTATTTGTTAAGTTTTATGTGTTTTGGGCACATCATCAAAATGTCATCTTTCTTATGCACCATAACCATCGGGGATGAATATTCCCTTTAGCTATGTCTAATAATACCTACTTCTAGCATCTCATGTACCATATTTTCAATTTCAATTTTCTGGGCATATAAATACCTGTATAGTTTGATGTTTGGTAGTTCACTACCTAGAATAATGTGAATGTCATTATAATGTTGCGTACTTGGTGCTAGTCATTTATGCATGGTGTGAAAAACATTTGGGTGTTCATCAATAATCATCTATAGATCAAAAGTGTAGACACATTTATTATTTGAACTTATATGGAAAATAATCATGCTATAAATCCTTTAGCCCATTTTTTGAGAATCTTCATCATTTAATGTGAACTAACCAGCTACAGATATTTTTCATGTAATCCACATAGTTCAAATGTCCTGCCTTCAGAATGGAAGTGCATGAATAGTTCCTAGAAATTCATCTCTATTTTACACAAGGTTTTGAACCATTGGACTCTAAAAATAATGTTTGCCCCACCTATGAGAATAAAGAACATTGGAGAATATATCTTGTAGTTTCCCATAACAAGCTTAATATTATAAAATTTCCCATAATAATTGACTTTTCCACCATATGCAATCATGACCTTAAATTGTCAAGATTGGTAAATGAAACTATTTAAATAAGTAGGCAACTTACTGTTGATGAATTTATATATACTCTTTAATTCAATCAACAATGTCACCTTTTATTTATTGATGAAGCCTACAACCTTAAGGGTTTGAGGAGTGTTCATACTTGAAAGTGCATGATATGAGATAATAGGGTAGGAATCTTCAAATTCCTCCTCTATCTCTTCCTCACCCTCACTTGAGGCTACACCATCTTCTTCATATTCATTATCTCATTCAATGTAAAACAAATTATTCTTGGCACATTTATGTCCTTTGTTCCACTTGCTATCATAGCTGAAACATAGCCCTTTTTCATGCTTCTCTTTAAATTGATGAGGGTTCAATCTTGTAGGTTAAGGAAATGATTAAGTTGGGGAATTGTGTTTTTGACCATGATTGAAATCCCTTCATTTGACTAGATATTTCTCCTCTACTTGATGCACTAATGTTATGGATTCAGATACTAAATTAGATTAAACATGTGAACATCAATTTATATGTTATTATTAATCCCACCCAAGGTAAATTCATTAATTTTTTACTCCTTGATGTCATCCATGCATAAGGATAATTTTTGAAATTGATGCAATTCAATCCTTGATAGGCCCTACTTGTCACAACTTTACTAATTAACTAAAGTAGTTTTATGAGACATTGTTGTGATAATACATGTGCATCTCATCAGTAAATACCAGCCAACTAACATTAAGGCTATTCTTTTTATTTTGAGCACACAACTACCTCTACTAAATTAAATAATCAGGTTATAGATACAAAGATGCCATGACCACATTTTATGCACATGGTGTTTGATGTAGATCAAATAAATATTCCATTTAATTGATCCAAGAGAGTGGATATTTACCATCAAACTTGTGCACTTCCACTTTTTTCATCATGTTATTTGAACCGATATTGGAGATGTGATTCTTCTAGTTGGGATAACTAAAATGGAGAAATGGAGGATTTTTGGTTGAAGATGAATCGTAAGAGTGGCCAACTCCCCACTGATGGTTTCCAAATAATACTTTACATCACCAGTGTCCCATTTTAACACATTGATGTCATATTTTACCACATCGAGATCATCTTTATTTACCATATTTTTCATATCTTACTAAAGTTGTTGAACCATCCCAAAAACCCTGAATTTAAAAGTTTCAGACTCTATGTTGTCCTTTTGAGGCATTTTTCCTAGAGTGCTTTGACATTTCCCATGGTGATGTGTGTTTGGACCAGCCATGCACAAACCCTAAGGTTTTGAGTTTTGGTTCAGAAAAAATGTTTACTAGAGGATATACCATTGTGATTGTCTCATTAAGATAAATCCAATGATTGCTAATTTTAAAAGGGTGTGAAAAAATATTCCAAACATAAAAAAAATCAAACAATATTGTGTTGATGAAAAAAATAAAATTCTTATCATATCGCAATATATTTATTTTAGTTCTTTTGACTCTTAGGACAACAACTATGCTAGATGAAAAAAATGTGCCACATAAACTTGTCCAATTTAGATCTTTGATACCACTAGTAATGAAATTAACTAGACAATTCCCACCAATGGAATAATATATCAGAGAAATATGAGTAGAATAAGTAGATCCACAATAATAATTAATGAAATAATAGAATACTCAATAAATATGACTAAGCCAATTTAAGGGGGAAACATTCATGAAAATAAAATAAGAATAAAAAATGTAATATCATGATCAAATACTAACCACTACTTCCTATACATACTCTACCTAGGTAATGGTTATTCCATACCTTAACTTTACTAACAATATAATAACATAGATAAATGTGACAAGATAATATGAAAGGCTATGTAAGCTAGAAGTTAGTGATACATATCATTAGATAGATAGGCTATATGTTAAGAGAGTAGCATATTATTTTTGAAGATTTCAACAAATGCAAAGCTTAAAACTAAAATTTTCAAATGAAAAATGTAGATATTGATTTTAGTTTTTCCTAGTTTGAGAGATGAGAGTTTTGCCTATATGCACTAGATGAATGTTCTTATATTTTTTATTTTGAAATGTAAATGAGTGAAATATACTACAAATTAAAATTTTAATATGTAAATTAAAATTAGATCTAAAACCTAGATTGAGTTTGTTAAACACAACTTCAAAGTATTAAAAAATTATTTCATAAATGCAAGATAAAATACTAGTTTCAAGACTTTTGAATGGTTGTATTAAAAGCTTTAAATTATCTAATATAAAGTCAATATGAAATCAAAATTATGATTTTTTAAAATTTTATTTTATTATGCAATTGAATAAAATCATCTCTAAGATGCAATCTTTTCTTTGTCTAGCTTGTCTATCTTTTGTAGTGTATGTGTGTGGATATTTGTTTGCTAATGCAATATTTTGATAAAACTAAGAAAAATTAATAATTATGTTTCACTATACCTAATGTTTTTATTTATTATTTATACCTAAGATATAATGAAATCTCAACATTTCTTTGAAGTGTTGATATGTAAATGTAATAAATAAAAATAAAATTATTGTTTTCTATGCAAGAGAGTGAGAGAAAAGATGATATATATTTTATTTATTTTATAAAACTTATCAAATTCTAATATAATCTAAAACTAAATAAATTAATCTAATAAAATATTAAACAAGATCAAAAAAAATAAAAAATCCAAATCTAATCAAAGTTGTGACCAATTGAAGATGAAGAATTTATTTTTGATGAATCCCTGATCCTTTGATAACTAGCACCTTTTGCCATGTGTAGACCTTAATAACTCTATGGAATGAGGAATGATGAATAGATAGAATCAAATGGACACAAAATTTAAAAATAAATGTATTTGACGATGGTCAAGTTGATCCACGAATGGACAAAGATTGGGTTGCAAGCTCAAGGAATGTTTTAATCCAAAACTCATGCAAGATGACCCAAAAAATGAATGAAAATTGAGGAAAAAAATATTAAAAATATAATTAGTATATTATGGCTCTAAAATATTCTATGATTCAATCACACATACAAAGTTGGATATGAAATTATTTAAAAAGTGAAATACTTGTGACAAGGAATGAGGAGTTGTGACTTGGAGTTAGTTTGAGATTGATTGAGAATTTGACCAAGTTAATGTGGAGATCAAGGATATTGAAAAAGACTAGGAGTGAACTAGGTAGTCAAGGAAGTAAAATCAAGAAGAAACAACAAAAAATACAACCAAAATCAAGGAAAGGGTCTGAAAATTGAAGTCTCGAGCATAAATTTTAAAAACATTTCAAAGGTGGAAAACCTATCACCTTAAGCAGGTGACAGAAATAAAACCATTGCTTTGGCTCACATTTTCATCACAATGGTTTATGAAACTACCACAACAATTTTTTTTTTCCATGGCAGTTTATGAAACCATTGTGGTGGTTACATTTTTATCATGGTGGTTTCACCACAAAAGGAAAAAAGGACTCATAAAATAAAATTTGGAGTTTTCAAAGGCCAAGAAAGGAGTAAGTACCAACTAAAGATAGTAAATCAGGTCTAAGAATATTTTTTATAGAGATTATTTCATTATCATAATCAAATTTGTCATGAAATGTTGCACCATTCAAAATTTAGGTGCTTACATATTTCCCCCAGGAAAATGCCTTGTCATGAGTTGTCAAGGGTGTTTTCCTAAGTAATGGAATACTAAAATGGAAATGGAGGGTTAGAAAACTCACCTCACTTATATGTGAAATGCAATGGAGCCAACCAAGAGACCTCCATGACCCTTGAGCAAAAAATGGGAATCAAGTTTAGTTTAATGAAAAAGAGAAGAATGCTCTAATTAATCAAAACACAGATAAGTTTAATTACCATTTTCATGAGGATGAGAATACTAGACAAACCATCCCATTGGGGAACTGAGGTCATTGTCAAGTGGTGTCAACTTGAAAAATAAAAATGGAAAATAAAATACCTTGTAATAATATTAAAAAAATAAAACATAAAAATTATTAGTGTTTGACATGTTTTGGGTTAGCTAAGTAGTAAATACATAATAAAATATGAAAAAAAAACAAGTTTTGGAAGAAGGTTACTAAAATTAGAAAGTTTTTAGAACATAATGAGCATAAAAATAGACTATGAGAAAATGCAAGTTTTGGAAGAAGGTTACTAAAAGTAGAAAGTTCTTAGAATACAACGGCTAGTAAAATAGAAAATTTATTTATAATTAGAATGCTTCAATATTATAAAAAATATATTTTCATGTTATGTTTTTAGATTCCAATAGAATATTTATTTGAAAATTTACTAAAAATATAAGTCATTTATGCATTTCAGATTTGAGAAATTTTGGGATCTAAATCTGTGATGGATTTGCACTAAAGAGAAGTCATATTGATGAGCACAAGCAGAGGATGGAAACCATATCAATATTAGTAGGAGTAGGGTGGGGATAAGTAATTTTTATTAAATTTTGTGTTTTTATTTGAATTTAGAAATTTTGCTTAAAACTTGTTTCAATACATTAAAATATGAAATAATTAGCATGGTTGGGTTTTGGGGGAAGGGTAGGCTAGATTTTTTTAAAATGGATTTTAGGGTAAATTAGGGAGTTTTATGTGGTAGAAATATTGGTGCCATGGTGGGACTTCCAGTCTTTGTGGACTGGCATTCACCAAAAATTATGTTTCCATCAGCAATAATTTTATAAACATGTGGTAGAAATGTTTCCTCCAAAATTCCTACAATGGTCATGAAATGATTTTGTAACCACTATGATATTTACATAATAATTACTTACATAAGGAAAAAAATTATCCATACGAAGAAGAGGGATAGCCTAGGTTAAATTTTGAGGTCAAAATTTTGATCTAGGTTATTCTAACTTATTTTTTCAAGGATTATACATTTAGTGGAGTAGATCGAGGGAGCAAGAGTGGCTTCTTAGGTTTCTAAGACAAATGATGGCCTATATGTTGGCCATAATAGACATTATGGGGATTATATTTATAGGATGACTAGGGATCATTTCCTCATTGATCAAGTTACTTACATTTTTTGATCTTATTTATAACATTCATGGTTTCTCTCATAAAATAGTTGGAATTTTTAAAGTTTTTACCCAACAGTGACAATGATGTGGCGTTGATGGGTATTTTTTTATAGCCTTATTTTGTCATTTTTATGATGCATATATACTTCTACATTGTCAAGTATTTTATAAACTTCAAATTTTTTTTACGGCCTATTTTTGAATTACACTTCTCTGAAGGGTTTAAAGCCCTCGAAAAGGCTGGAAAGGGCTCAATTTCGATCATTATTCATAAATTTATTTTTTCCAACATTGTAATCATAAAATTTGAGGTTCCTAATGTCATTATCATCCAAATTTTTGATTTCATCTCACAGAATAATAAATACACAATTGTGCCACATTTCATCCCATGTCTCATGTAAATTCATGAAAGTGGACACATATTTTTGTTATGTTTTGAATATGGGTATGTGCACAGAGTTGGGGGATAATTCCATGGTCATTTTAGGTAACGTGATCAATTATTAAATAAAATGATCATGTTATTTAACTAACATGATCATGTTATTTAAATTATGGCTCAATAATTATCAAGCCATAACATGATCACGTTTTTGAGAAAACAATAATGCATACACATTAGTGTAAATTCAAATAATGCGTATGCATTTTATAACACATACACATTATATAATGTGTATGCATTGATTTTTTATAAGACCAAAACCATCTCCACAAGCCTGTGGGAGTTGTACGTGAAGCCAACTTTGGCCATAAGCTTATATTTACTACTCTAAATGTTAAGTATAAGTTTACATTTATATTGTTATACTTTAAATATATTTGAGTAAATATAATAAATTAGGGTCACTCAGCATCTGATAGAGTTGGTCTTATAGTTTCATGCCTTACAATATGGAAAATAGTTTTTCAAAATCTAATCAGGTCAGTACTTAGGCATTTTTAGGGTGTAAGTATTAAACCTAGGGATTTTAGGGCATAACGTTTGTAATTGATATCCATTTTTGGTAAAAATATAGTCATTTTTTAGGTTAGTGTGCCTTCTAGATTGATTCTTAACATTTATATGAGTCTTAGGTTTATCAAAATTGAAGTTTGTAAACCACTCACTTTGAAATTGATGCAAAGTGGTTTGATTAGGGTAGCATAGGTCACATTGATGACCTACACACATCAAACAACCACCTTGTGTTAATTTCACTTGTTCATCACCCCTCCATCATCTTTGATCACTTCCTACTCATGCCTCATCACCCCTATTCACTTTCTAATCATTTTTCATTTCTGCTAATCACTCCCTCATTGACCCTCACTATCCTTATTAATCTCTAATCACTCCCTCATGATCCTTGATTACTCCCTCATTGACCCTCACTATGCCTCATCATCCCTAATAACTCACTCCTTAGCCCTCTTCATCCCTCATCACTCACTCATTGACCCTCACCATCCCTCGTCATCTTTAATCACTCCTTCATTGGCTCTCATTGTCCCTTATCATCCCTAATCACTCCCTCATTAGCCTTTACCATCCTTAATCACCACTTCATCATCCATAATCACTCTATTATTGACCCTGATCATTCCTCATCATTTATAATCACTCCCTAATTTCCCCTCACCATCCCTCATGATGTAGAGCCCTATTACATACTCTGCCTATCCAAGCTCTCTGCCAATATCCACCTAGCTTCCACTTTGTCTTTTCTTGTTTGATCTCTATCTTTGGACCCTACATACATTTCAAATTCACATATACATTTTATTTATTTCATTTATTCTCCACCATTCTTTGGATGGTCTCACTAAACTCTTCATTCTATTCTCCTTACTCAATACATTTAATCTCTCTTACTTTGAGACTATCCCCCTTACTAGTCTTTATTATTTATATCAACTTGGATCAAATCTTATCTCTAGTTCCTTAGGATTTAATAGGGCTCTAAAAAACTTCCTTCCACTCCTTTTAGTTCTCTCTAACTTCTTCTCAACCCTACTTAACTTCTCAACACAATCCTCATATCATACACTACCTCTTACTCTATCATAAAATCTTCTTGTACAAACTCAAACCATCAAATAAACCTAATTTATGAATACCCTATAACATATCCCATCTCTTCAAAAAGTTTTAAGATTTGGTTAACTATTTGGTAACTTATTTTGGCTCTTTCTACTCATAGATTAGGTCTTTAGGTTTCCTTCTACCCTGTCTACCACACAATCCTCCCCCATCTGTACTTATCCATACTAACATAAATTAAAAACACTATATTATATTTGTTCATTTTTAACTCAAAATTTCACCAAATTTCATGAATTATTTATGCTTAGAACTCATAAAAACTCACTTTGAAATTAGAAACCCTAATATAGGGTTTGGACTGGTTTTACAAACCTTAGAAGGGTTAAAATGATATTTCAATATTCCAAAGGTGTTTCCAATGACTTTGAATATTTTATTAGGTATTATTTGACCATATTTATTTTTTTAAAGTGTTATGTTTCCATTTTTAAGCTACAATAGATTTACTTAACCAAATTTGAATAGATTATGTACTCAGTCACAGGTCTATAGTAATCTGAGAAGAGGTTATTCATTATAATTCATTCCAAAAAGGGTTATAAATAAATATGAAGTTATAAAATCCTCTTAAAAATGTTTCCACACTTAAAAAAATCAATTCCTTTCATATATAACACTCAATTTGACAATTTCCATGAGATATCACTTTGACAGTGTTCAGTTTCTTGATGACTGCAGGACTGTGTTAGTTTTCTTTTTGCTCATCCAAATATATGAAAGATAATTGAAATATTATAATAATTATTTATCATATGATAATAAAATCACCAAAATATACATTTAAATGTTCACACCAATACATTCATATACCTTCTCACATAGATGTATACTTAGAACTTTTGCTCATAGAAGATAGGGTTGTGTTGTTCAACATAGAATGTCCTTAGCAGAATAACAACATACAATGTTTAAATACTATTAATTCATTTTTATTTCAAGTTAATAATTAATCATACATTCTAAAATTCCACCAAATATAATCTCCTCTTCCATAAGACCCTTCACTCAGATTTCTAGGCACAGTTTATAAAAGCACAGGGTATACAATTTATAATTTGAACATTCAAAAGATTTAAAACTCAAATGATAATTTATATAATCAACATAAAATAAAATTTATTTTAAACTTAACACTCACATAAATATAAAAAATAACTTTTTACTAATCATGTTTCACGATCATGCACACTGTCAACTATCTTTGCACATATTCAAGAAGATGCAGGGTCTTTTGATTTCTTATCTACAAATAATCAAAAATTTTATTTATTCACTTTTTATAGGTTATTTAAATTCATCCTTTCTAATCCCACCCCATCCAACTCTCTTGAATCTGACTTTGAATATAAAATAAGACATCGACAAGACTCTTATTACCAAATAACCATCAACTGAATTCTAACTTCTTTTATATGTTGAGAGTGTCCTCATCTAAATCAAATACAAACATATTTCTCAAATACAAGTTTAGGTATATGTGTTGTAATATCCTAAAATCCTCATTAAATTCTAACCACACCAAATTCAATGTTATACTTCTTGAAACAATATTGAAGTCTCTATGAAAGTTCAAAAATTCAAATGAAAGATTTGGCAGGAAAGTCTAATACAACTCTAATTCAAAATTGAAACAAAACTAGAAACTTAGAAATACTCTTATAGACTTATTATGACCTTGACCACCTTATAAATACTCAAAACATGTAAACTATATCACTATTTATATTAGGTAGTGAAGTTCCTAATCACCTCATCATCCTTAATCATTGCTCTATCACACCTCATCATCTCAAATCACTCATACTCATCCCTCATCTCCCCTAATCACTCCTTCATTAATACTCATGATCACTCATCATCCCTAATGACTCCCTCATCCTCCTTAATCACTCCCTCATTAACCCTCACCATCCCTCATCATCCCTATTGACTCCCTCATCATCTCTACTCAATTCCTCCTCATCCTTAATCACTCCATCCAATACCTTGATGGTGGTATTTTGTTGGGGTTTATCAATGTTAGGAGATACAAGTGGATATTTGAGTGGTAGCATAAAATATAAGACATAGTGATCAAAATGATGTGGAGGCAAATTTGAAACATAAATATTTAACACCTATGAAAAAATATGGACGTATTAGAAATGATTTAATTCACAATTGAAAATCTACCAGAAAAAGAGAAGAAAGTAAAACCACCATAGCACCAAAAATGGGTAGTAAATACATTAGGATCACCAAGCTATGCGATTTCTCGAAAACAATCAATTGCTTTCCATATGAGGATATTTTATGATATGAATAATTATATTTAAGGCCTTCTACTTATATGTATATTGATTAAGACATCATAATAAAGAGTGGAAAATAATTTTCAAATGATTAGAATATGTAGTCCAAGATTGGAAACTAGTGCTTTAATTCATAACTTCAATATTCAATCTAATGAAGAGTGTCACACTATGAGCTATCTACTTTCACATCTCAATAAGTGGGTACAAGTTATCTAGCACTATAAAAAGTTAATTAATAGTATATTATGAACCCAATGATATGGTCGGTACTAAAAATATATCTACTTCCCCTAACAAGAAATTATATGAATTAAGAATATTGTTTCATTAACAAATGTAGATCAATGGTGAGACAATACACTTCATCATTTATAATGGAAGCCAAAATAATTTAATTTCTCATCAATCATATTTTCAAAAATTGAACTTGAAATTTATACATCATCCATAACATTACGCTAGTGTAGGCCTTGAGAAATGGATCTCCTAGTAGTGTCACTTGGTATACAAAATCAAACTTTTAAAAGATGCAATCCTTTGTGACATCTCACCAATGTAGGTGTGTGATGTTTTAAATGTGTTCAACCATGTATTTACCATTGAAATGTAGTATATGAAGTAAATCCTTGAAATTTTATGATAGATTATCATGATTTGAAATACTGTATATCATAGTTCATAAGATTTTAGTCATTAGTGCCAAGAAGTGAAATAATATTGTCAATTCTAGTAAGAATTATACTCTTAATGGTAAGAAGTAAATGTTTAATGACATCTTTACATCACCATATCATAGTGTGGTTTATCCAATAATAACAAAGACAAAATAATTGAACCATAAACTAGATGAATACAAGGATATCTTTCAATCACCTAAATAAGTTCCTAAATACTATACACTAAACAATACTATTGATTTGATCACTTAACTACCTCTACCTCAAACCTATTTTTACAACATACCATTTCTATAGAATGAATAGATAAAGTGGTAGATCCATGAAATTATGGATAATGTATACATCATACCCAAATCATTGCCTTGAAGAAACCCAATTGTGTTTGTGCCAACATTTGGAATCAATTAAAAAAATCTTAACAAGATTAAAGTGAAGAACTATTATCCTCATTTAAATATTAAGACATTTGTCTTGACATATCCATGGTGTAAAAGTCTTTTCCAAAATTGATCTAAAGTTTGGGTATCATCATACTCATGTTAAACCTATAGACATTTGGAATATAGTCTTTAAAATAATGGAAGGATTGATTGACTAGTTGGATATGCCCTTTAGGTTAACTCATATAATGAATTCATTCATTTCAAGATTTTGAATGACATCTTCAGGCCATTTACCTATGTCATTTTTTAAATCTACCTTGATGAGATTTTATTCTTTAGAAAACATGGGATGAACATCTACACCATGTTGAACTATTGTTTCACATTTTGCAAAAAAATATCTTTGTGATAACATGAACAAATGTTCATTTTTCATGAAAGAGATAAAATATTTGGGACACATTACACACACAAGGAGTGAATGCGTGAATCTAACCAAGATTCAAGTCATAAAAGAAAGGGAAACACTAAATGAATTTGCATCTGATTCAAATCTTTTTAGAATTAGATAATTATACAAGAGATTTATGTTTAATTTTTATCTTTTGAACTAAACTACCAAAGGTGGAACCGAATAAATTTTCATTTAGTCAGATACACAATAAAGATAATTCAATGAACTAAAATTTAGACTCTATATGGTGTTAATAATTATGTTACTTGACTATAAATTTGGAAGATCATCCAATTCATTTAGTAATAAAATTGACTATCACAAATGGGTATTGACAACACAAGTCCTAGAAAAGAGTTAATTTATATTATAATGGATTAAAAAAATATGATTGGAATCAAATATATCTTTAGATTATATAGTTACACTAGATGATGAGGGAGTGATTAGGGATGGTGGGGGTCAATGATGCAGTGATGAAGGATGGTGAGGGATGGTGAGGGTCAATGAGGGAGTGATTAGTGATGATAAGGGATGAAGAAAGATTGATTAGGGATTATGAGGGATGAGAAGTGAGTGATTAAGGATGATGAGAGATGGTGATAATCAATGAAGGATTGATTAGAAATGATAATCCTAAGTGATTAGAGATGATGAGAGATAATTAAGGTCAATGAAGGAGTGAATAGGGATGAGTAAGAAATTAGGTATGATGAGGGATAAGGAAAGATTGATTAGGTGTGATGAAGGATGGGATGGGAGTGATTAGGGATGATGAGGGATAGTGAGGTTTAATGGAGGAGAGTTTATGGATGACTAGGGATAGTGAGCGTCAATGAGGGAGTGATTAGGGATAATGAGTAATGATGAGAGAGTGATTAGGGATAATGAGGGATGAGTAGAAAGTGATCAAGGATGAGGGAAGGATGATGATCAAGTGAAATTAATATGTAAAGTGGTTGTTTGTTTTGTATAGGTCATCAATGTGACCTATGCTACCCCAATCACACCACTTTGCATCAATTTCAAAGTGAGTGTTTTTCAAACTTCAATTTTGACAAACTTAAGACTCCTATAAATGCCAAGAATCAATATTGTTAGAATTAGCTACAAGATCTAGTTAATCTAATAGAAAGCATAAATAAGAGATAAAATAATAATAGTAATAAATAATAACTGTATATTCGAGACAATAAAAAAATGAATAAATAACTCAAATATGATGAATTACTCTAATAATTCAATATTAATTTGATATAGAATACATAAATATCCATTGCTTATATATATCAAGGTGTGCATGATAAAGATCAAATAATGCACACATGTGTAGCTCAACTGATATCTAACTATATGAATAGTAAAGTGCAACTCCACACTAGCAAGATAGGTGTCTAACTTGTGTAAATGATCAACACAAGTTGACTATTAGTTAATCAATCTTATCCTATCTTACTCTGAATATTGGAGTGGAATGCCATTGTAACAAGATGGGTGTCCAAGTTAACTACTAGCTAAGCAAGCTTATCCTATCTGGTGCAAATTATTAATAAACATAATAAACTAATTATAATAAGTAATTAGTTCACCAATATAAATAATAAATACAAGTAAATACATTAGATTAAATAAATTCACTAACACCCCCCATAAGCGAATCTTAGGTAGGGCTATGCAGATAAGAGTCCCATTAATGTGTAGCCATATTAGGTACTCTGTACAAATAGATGAGGAAAGAAGAAAACCCAAAGGAAAAAAAATCCTAAAAATGAAGGTCTAGGAGACCCCCTTTGAAGAACTGATGTCCCCTAAATAACTAATGTCCTGCACCCCTAATAGAGATTGCAAGTGAAGATATTTGCTCTTAGTGAAAGATTTGGTGAAAATATCTATAATCTACTCCTCAATAGGACAATATTGTAGATCAATGATCTCCACCTGAATCAGCTCCTTGATAAGGTGCATATGGATTTTTATGTGTTTGGTTCTCTTATGATGATCTAGATTCTTCAATATTTAGATAGTGTTTTGGTTGTCACAGTAGATGACTGATGGCTTCTAAAATGGAACACCATCAGCGAGAATATTTTGAAGCCAAATAGCCTTAGTAGTGGCATTAACAATGCCAAAATACTTAGCCTTTGTAGATGAAAAATAAATAGCATTTTTCTTCTTGATCTGATAATAAATGGGGCTAGATCTAAAGTGAAAGCTATAACTAGAAGTGGACTTATGATCATCATAATCGCTAACTCAATCAGAATCTATGTATCCCACCAAGTCTAAACTTGTACCTATTGTATAGTGAATCTCATAGCTGATAGTGCCCTGAATATAGCTCAAAATGTACTTGGAGGCTCTCCAATGAAGCTCATGTGGTGTCTGCATAAAGCATGACACCATGCCAACTACATATGAAATGTTAGGTCATGTATGAGTCAGATAGATGAGGCTACCTACAAGACGGCGATATAATGCCATGTTAACCAAGGGAGTGGAATAATGAACCTCAAGTGTAACTCCAGATAAGAAAGGAGTCAGTGCAGGCCTACAATCAACCATGTGAAACCAAGCTAGCCAGTTTATGGCATACTTGGGCTATGAAAGTGTAATCCTAGAAAAAGACTATACTATCTAAATCCCAAGAAAATAGTGCAATAGGCCCATGTCTATCATAGAAAACATATCATAAAGTGTAGTCTTAACATTACTGATGATGGATGTTGTGCTCCTTATAATAATGAGATCATCAACATAGAGAAATATCAACAATAGTGAATCCTCCTATCTTAGAATATAGACATTCAGATCTGAGTGACATCTCGAGAACCCAATTGAGAGAAAAATTGTGTCCATCTTGGAATACCAAGCCCTGTGGGCTTGTTTTAGACCATAGAGAGAAGTTTTCAAGTGGCATACCAATGAATAATCTTGAATGAACCCCTATGGCTTTTCCATATATATCTCCTCATAAATATTCTCATGAAGAAATGTGCTCTTCACATCCATCTGATGTACAACCCAACCATGAGCTACACCAATAGCTAGTATCAAGTGAATGAAATTGATCTTAGAAATAAGCACAAAGGTTTCTGTATAGTCAATGCCTTCCACTTGGGAAAAATCTTTGGCACTAAGCTTGCTTTATACTTATCAATATTTCCATCTTCTACAAACTTAGTTCAATATATCCACCTACATCATACTAATTTTGTTCCCTTAGGAAGAGGAACAAGATCCCAAGTGTTGTTCCTAATCAATGAATCATACTCGTCTTCCATTGTTGAATCCCACTCAACTATTCATGTGGCTTCTTGAAAAGTTTTTGGATCAGAAGTTGTGGCAATGTAGGAATGTGGAAGATCATGTTGTGACTATGTTCTCCTTCTATCTGATGGATCCCTAACAAGAGGTTCTGCATCCACCAAAGTCTATCTAATCCACAAAGGCATCAATGGGTGAGGATCCAGAGGAAGAGGAGGAATATGCCCTGATAAACCCTGATAGGGAGGTATTACCTCATCATCTCTATGAGTATAAGAAGTAGGTGTATCATCATTACTGCTATCTGATTCTTTTAAGAAAGAAGAATGAGAAATGTTAGAAGACAAGTTTGAAGGAATTTCTTCAAAGTAAACACTTCTTGATATAATAAGCTCATGTGAATCTAGATGAATGAGCTGATATCCCTTAAAACCATCAAGATATCCCAAAAATATGTAAGTTTAGATTTGTTGTTCTAAAGCACGATGCTTGTTTAAAGGTATGTGAGCCCATGTTGGACTATCGAAGAATCTGAAATGATGTACATATGGCTTCCTATTGCACCAAGCTTCAAGAGGTTTTATCCCCTTTAAATCTTTATGAGGAACTCTATTTTGTATATATGCAGCATAATTAATCACTTCCACCCATTACTTAGGTACTAATGATTTTGCATGAATCATACAACTGGCCATCTCTTTTAAGAATCTATTCTTCCTCTCTGCTACAACATTCTGTTGAGGTGTGTATGCAACTAAATGCTGAAGATCAATTCCTTCAAGAGCAAAGAATTATTTAAAAATTTTGTTCACATATTCTCTTCCATTATCTATGTGGAGAATCTTGACATACTTCCCAGATTATTTCTCTGTTAGAGCTTTGAACTCTATAAATCTATCAAATAATTCACTCTTGAATTTCAAAAAATAAACCCAAGTATATATGGAATAGTCATCAATAAATGTGAGAACATAGAAGGCTTTACTAAAACACAAATTAGGTAATGGACTCGCTAAATCACTATGAACAAGTTCAAGAACTTGTGAAGCCCTCCAAGCCTTCCCTTTATCAAACTTATCCTCTAGATGTTTGCCTAAGTCACAACCATGACATACACCCCCTAAAAATTGAATCTATGGAAATCATGTAACCATCTCCTACTGATTAAGCTATTGTAAATAGCAGTAGTTCAGATGACCAAACTACTTATGCCAGAGCTTGCTCATTTAATTATTGTGTGAGAGCAAAGCTATAAAGGAAGACTGAGGCACAAAATGGGATAATGAATAGAGTCTAGTATTATTGTCAACTTTTCCCACTGCAACTAAGGCATTATCCTCTAATTTTATGATTGAAATAGAATCGGGTGTGAACTCAACTATCCTACCAGTATCAAAGTGGGTGATTTGGTAGATAGAGAGAAGGTTAGTTGATAATTTTGGCACACAAAACATCCTCAAATACACCACTATCAACATAAACTATACCTTTTATTATGACATCTACCTTAGAATCATCACCTATGAGAATATGAGGCAAGGAACTTGGTTCTAATCTAAAAAATTATTCTTGATCAGAACCCATATGGTGCGAAGCACCTGAGTCAAGTACCCATGACTTGGGAGAATTTTCCAATGCATCTAGTGTCATAGCTTTCTCTTTCCCTAAATTTGAAGGAGTGGAAGAATCCTTTGATTGATTGATGTTATTATTTTTTAGAAGGCCCTTAAGTTCATCAATCTCTTTCTTCCAACAATAATGTTCACTATGAAACCCCTTTTTGCAATAAGGGCAAGGAGTGCCAGTCCTTTTTTTGTGAATCCCCTTTCTTATTAGTGGATTTATAATCTCCTTGTGAGGAAGATTGTTGCCTTTATTCTTATCTTTATATGACTTATTCTGATTATTCTACTTCTTTTTACTTGAAATTGTATATGATGCTGATGTTGAAACTTACTTATACTGAGGTTGACTTGCAATTAGAGCTTGAGATTTAGATGACTCGATTAGACCCATAGCTATTAAATTTTCTTCTTCAGCCATTACAATCTTAGGGAATACCTCAAAGGTGGGCATTTGATATGATGTGCCCAATGTGAGCCTATGAGTCTGAAAGCTAGAGACAAAGGATGAATATTTAGGACCTAATTTGTGTAAGGCACTGAAAATCAATTTAATATCTTTTTTTATCAATTTTACATTTACAAAGTTGTGCTCTAAGATCTATGACTTTAGTGATGTAGTTTTGTATTATAGCATAATTTTTAGGATCCAAACTAATGAGTTTGTTGTCAATTTGGTAACCATGAACCTCATCTATTTTACCAAATAATGATGCTAATTTATCCCAAGCCTCTTTTAGATTTGTACATTTGTCAAGATGGAAATTCAAATCTACAGACATGTAAGTCGAATGCATCCAATTACCTTAGTAGTTTCAAAGAGAAAGTGTTGTAACTCTTTTGAATCAATAGGTGGAGTAAGAAGAGTTATTATGTAAGACATATATCCTAACATAATTAATGCATTCCAAGTATTCTATTTTCATGTGTTATAGTTATATGTTGTCTTAGGATTCTCCATGATACATTTAGAAATAAACTGTCACAAAAGAAAAATCAAAGTATAGAACACACCAAAAAAAAACCTTAAATTACTTAGTTTTATCCCACCCAAAAAGTATTTGTTGGCACTTTATAATTTAGTGAAATTACAAGGTTGGATTATAATTTTTCTAGTTTACAAAAAGCTCAATTAAGCCCTCTAGTTTAAAATTATAAAAAATATGCACTTTATTACAAAACTTTCTTCACTAATGTGTTGTGCTCGAAAAGATATTAACTTTAAAAAAAAGGACCTCAATACGAGGTCGTATGTGAAAGTTATGAGCCTCTAAAGTTTCAAAATTGAGGACAAGCAAGAGCTACTTTAGAAAAATTTAAATTCTAGAAAAAATTGAAAGTACAACAATAAATAAAATGAAATTTTAAGATATTTTTAAAATAATACGCTCAAAAATACCTCTTGGTATTCAAATGGTGGGCTCCCTAAGTTTCCCTTTCAAATCTACCTACTGATCCGTGAGGCCTGTCAAAAAAAATGGTCTGCATAGTCCGTACGACCATACTTGGGAGCCAAAAAAATTTGCCTTCTGGGTGACTGTGTCCAAATTAGACAAATTTTATATGGATCTATAGGTTTTGACGCCTTCTGAATGCAATCATGAGGTTCATTTTGTTCAAAAACACTTCAATTTTTAGGTACCTGCCAGATTTGGTGCTTCTAGATCAAACCCTTACTAATTTTAGCTCTTATGCCCAATTTGGACAAAATTGTAGATGATTTTGACTATTTCAGGCACTTTGAACTCAATTGTGAGCTCAAAAATTCTCCACAAAGCTCCAATTTATACTCTGATAATTTAAAATCAAAAAATTGATCCCATATCTAGATATTTTTCTCTTGAATATTTAATAATTTATAGTTTCAAGATATCTCTGGTACCATGTTAGAATTAGCTACAGGATATAATGAATCTAATAAAAAGCATAAATAAGAGATAAAATAGTAATAGTAATAAACAATAACTGTATATATGAGACAATAACATAAATGAATAAATAACTTAAATATGATAAATTATTTGTATAACTCAATATTAATCTGATATAGAATACATAAATAACCATTGCTTATATAGAACAAGGCATGTATGATAATTATCAAAGAACTCACACAACACGTATAGTTCAATTGATATCCAACTACATGAATAGTGGAGTGCAACTCCACACTAGCAAGATAGGTGTCCAATTTGTGTAAATGATCAATACACGTTGACTCCTAGTTAATCAATATTATCCTATCTTACCCTGAATTGTGGAGTGGAACTCCACTGTAACAAGATCAGTATTCAAGTTAACTACTAGCTAAGTAATCTTATCATACCTGGTTCAAATTATTAATAAGCATAATAAACTAATTACAATAAGTAATTAGTGCACCAATCTAAATAATAAATACAAGTAAATTCAATAGAGCAAATAAATGAACTAATAAATTTGGAAGGCACAACAACCTAAAAATTAACTATATATTTACCAAAAATGGATATCAATTTCAAAAGTTATGTCCTAAAATTCCTAAGTTTGATACTTAGACCCTGAAAATACCTAAGTACTAACCTAATTAGATTTTGAAAAATTATTTTCCACATCATAAGGCATGCAACTATGGGACCGACTTTATCAAATGCTGAGTGACCCTAATTTCTTATATTTACTAAAATAAATTTAAATTTAAACTTATACTTAACATTTAGAGTAGTAAATATAAGCTTTTGGCCAAAGTTGGCTTCACATGCAACTCCCACATGCTTGTGGAGATGGTTTTAGTCTTATAACAAAGCAATGTGTATGCATTATATAACATGTACATGTTCTATAGCGCATTTGTGTTATTTGAATTTGAATTGAAAATCAAGCCTTTAGGTTTAGAAATGGCTTGTATTTCTAAGCTAAAGGTTTGTGACTATGCATCTACAGCCAAGACCGAGAGTTTTGAGAAAAACCAACAAATTTCAACTTCAATCACCAAATATGCTATAGATTTCAACATTAAATTTTAAAAAAATATTACCATCACGATGAGCACACTATCCTCTTTCTAAATATATGATTTTTATAATTTTGGGGCTATTTTAAAGGTTCAAACTATATTTATTTCTAGCTCACCTTTTTTAGGCCACTACATGCCACACCTATACATGTCTATTCATGTTTATCTATTTTTTTTTTCATTCATCCAATTGCAAAACAAATTATATGGTAACAAACTAGGCCTAGTTCTACACACATTCAAAAAAAATCAATTTTTGTTCTTTTTGAGGTAGTTAGGGTGGGCCGCACAGCCGACTATCCATTTTTTTGTTAGTTTTCAGGATCTACTTAATTGAAAAATTGATAAAAATAAAATATTCATTGAAAACAAATCATAACACACTAGAATATCTTATATGAATATTCACCAAAGGGTTTCAAACAATATTTAACGATGCTCAAAAAATGGTGGGCTGCACAACCATCTATCTACTATATTTTCTTAAAAACATAGGAGGTCCTATTCAAATTTTAGATGTTTGACCTACTTATACTTAACCATTTTTCAAAAAAAAAAATCATTTTTTGGAAACTAGACTCAAAATGCTACAATTCATATTTTTATACCATCTTCAATTTTTGAGTGTAGCCATCTCAAATTATCTATAGAAGTTCAAATTTCTGAAATTTCTAAAAAATCATGTCCATAGGTAGGCCCTTTTTTGTCCACCAACTTGGTGGACTTACCCATATGTAAAGCTACGTAAATGATCGCTACTCAAATATATGTATACGTATATGTATACATATTTGTATATGTATATGTATGTATGTATGTATGCATGTATGTATGTATGTATGCATATGCATGCACATACATACATATTAATATTTAAAATAAGTATTTAATATTAAATATAACATTTTATAATATATTATATAATTTATAATATATTATAATGTTGTAAATAATATTTTATCATAGTATAATATGTTATATTATTTATTCTAACATATTTATGTTAATTATTATTATTATTATAATAACTTATTTCTCATATAATATATAATAGTAATAATTTATATAAAATGTTATAGTAACATATCTATCATATTATTATATATAATTTTATTGTTATTTTAATATAAAGTATTATTGTTGTTAATTAATTTAGTAAACATAATTAATATTATTCAATACTATTAATAATCTATAATACATTATATATCAAAAATATTCATATCGATATCAATTTTAATGTATCAATTTTAATCTATAATATTACATTGTGAAGGGTTGATGAGGACAACATGATACTGATTTGATTTTGAGAAGGCTCCACATTTGATGTGTGACTCAAGTCAGCATTGTAATGTCATTAATATAGAGATAAGACAATGAGGTTCCAAAGTCTATATTGTAACTTATGTTCATCTATGCTACCAATATATCGACACCTAGAGAAATTATGGCAAGGCCATACAAAACTTACAAGTGATGAAATATTTCAAAGTGAGTTTGGAGTGATGATGAGGGGAAATGACAACATATTTCATGTGATATCATACACCAGAAGGCCCTTATCACACACATTCCTCAATGATGCTAATGTAGGGGTAATACATTGAGGTTATGGAGTTTATCTTTTTGCTTTTGTTATAATTAGACTGAGTACTCAAGCTTTTGTAAATTGCATGCCACATGGGTGAATAAGGGAGCATTGTTCATAATACAATGTGAATTTTATGGTAGGGGAGTCACCAGTTGAGATAAAAGGTGGTTAATTGATGATCAGTCCCATTTGGTAGGGAGGGTTGGTAGTTTTAATTCTTAAGCATTAGGGGGTGCCCACATAGTACACTTAAAAGGTAAATTTACACTAGAAATGAAAAGAAAAGACACCTAAAAAATAACAAAAAAAAAATATATATATATATAGAAAATCAAATTAATAAAAAAATGTCAGGACTATAGAAATAAGGAAGGTGCCATACATCTTTATATTGAGAATCATAATGGCCCCATAGAAATACGTTAATTCTCAAATGCCATACCATAAACATATATTGAACTACTCACACAAAATATATTGAGTTGCCTATCCTGACATGTATTACAATCTATGGTGGGCACTAGGAGTCTTAAACGACCTCACCTCTGTAGAGACCCCTAGTGACTATGATGGTCTAAAAACTAAAGATAAATCAAACACAAAGGTGCCACCTGTCTTTCAATCAATGGTAACTCATTCCTACATGGGAAAAAATAATTATCCCTGAATCCTATGAGAGTTGAAGACTTGGGATGTCACCATGTGGTGACATCTTGTACATTTAGATCCCTGAGTAAGAGGTAGATAGTCCAAGAAACTAGGAGACCTAGATTCAACATAATCATGTAAAATAGTAAAGCATGGAGAAGGATATATGTGAGTCGTGATGCTACCATCTCTTCTTCTCCTAATAAATTAACCTCTTCCCCATCCAAGGCAATAGGTTTTAATGAAAGTACTTCCTCCTCTTTGACACTAGGCACTAGGCACCAAGTTGTCTCACCAAACCATATCCTACTAAGCAATCCCTTCTAGTGTTACTTGGACCTTTGGGCCAACTACTACTTGAGTTATTGGAATATAACTTAAATAATATGGTAAAGTGTTTTTAATATATCAAAATATTTAGATATTTAGTAATGGGAATTGAGTTTTTAAACTTAAATGGGAAAAATAAAATAAAATAAATATTATTATTAAAGGTTTAATCATTATCACATCAAATTATAAAAATATTATAATTAAGACATTAATTTATTTTATTGGGTTTTACCATATTTTAAGTTAGATTTGTAATTAATTATGTAGTAGACTTTTACTATTATGATATTTTGAAGGTGGGTAATATTTTAATTTTTTCTATATTAATAAAGTAGCATTTGTTTCACTCAAAAATAAAATGTCTAAAATTTTTTGTAAATATTTAGAGGAAATCAAGGTTCTCAATTACATTTTATTTGTACTATGAAGATCGAAGATATATATATATATATATATATATAATATAATATAATTTTATTTATTAGAGAGATGATCCAACACAAAGTTGGTCTCTTTAAGAGTCATTAGTGTAATTTTTTATTTTATGCTTCAACATCAAACTCTTTTCTTCACATTACATTTTTAATTTCAATTTCAAACCCACTACAAATAAACTCACTATTATATTCAACCACTAATTTTTAATAAATTTTATGTTTTATCTATTTTTTTAATTAGAACCTCTTATTTGAAACGTGCATTTTAATCTCAACAACTTAATTCTTATATTTTATGTTTTATTTTTTATATTTTTCTTAGAAGTTCTTATGTTTTTTTAATAGATAATTGAGGGTTAAAGGGTTCGTCACCCATAATAAATATTCAACCAAAACATCCCCTATTTTACTTGGATGAAAATCTACAAAGGAATAAAAATGCTAAAACTTGGCTTAAAAATCCAAAATATCTAAATGGAAACTAATAACCCTAAGAAGAACCCCAAATAGTCTAGATCAACAAAACAACAAACACTAACCAACAAAACTAAACCCTCCCTTTCCCTCTCTATTATGAGAACACTGAATTATGGAAGATGGATTAGGTAAGGAGCATCTTTTTTCCTTATTCCTCAAAATTATCCAAACTTTTTGGTTACACTAATTTTATGAATCAATACTAAAGGGTGTAAACTTATCCATCATTGGAGTTCCAAAGGCAGTGATCCCCCTATCTAAATCCATAATAGAAGATCCTAATCTCCCACCAACCTCAGTTAATTTTTCCTCACAAGTTAGGGTTGAAGTCACAGATTGAGGTGTACAAATTTTAGTGTCCAACCCCTAAAACGTTTCTACATCTTCTCTAACTAGCTTAGTTGGAGTGCTAATAAAAAAAACTATAAGATGATCAACACATGCATCATTTCACCAATGAGAGTCCACTTTATGGTTGGAGCTAGGGAAAGAAGCGACCACATGTATAATTTTGAAATAACTCCAACATCTGAAGGGTATCCCCTCATAATCTATGGATTATGTCCAACATCAACCTTTGACCCTCAAATCAATCACTGTTGGGAGATATCAAGAAATATCTAAACAAACAAGAATTTGAGTAAAAGTGGTGGGAAAAAAAATAGAGGTAGAATCATAAATGTCCAACATGTTACCCAAGGATTCACTAATAGTTGATAAGTAAGAATCAACGCAAAATTGAAGGGGAAGATAATACAGATGAACCCAAATGGGCTTGATAGAATGGTTATCTATGAAAGGGTTGAAAGAGGGAAATTGAGGCTTCAAGAAGATGAGGTGTTGTTACCAACTCCAATGTTTGGCCTTGAAAACCTTGTTATGGTCTCCAATACTATCAAAAACCACAATAAAGAAACCTCTAGCACAATGGTAGAGTTCCAAGTTGACATTCATAAATGGCCATCATGAATTAGAGACCCATTGATGAAGAGTAGGGAGACTAGGTTAAAATTTGTCAAATCTACACTCCAATCCCCTAGTCATGAACCATTCCTCATTATGTAGCACCTCTTCGAGAGCCTCATTCTCAAGGGACACTACTAGAATGTCCTTTTCTAAAACCAAATGTTTAACAATGATTTTCATTGTCTTTTCTACTTGGGAGAACACTTTATCATAAGCTTTTCCCATTGAAATCACATTAGTATTACCTACCAGATCTGCCACACCAGAATCATCCCCAATAGGGACTAAATTTAAAGTCAAATCACCAAAATAACTATAATATGGCTTAGATAATGAATTTATTGGAGATGTTTGTGCACTCAAGTGCCCTTTTGGGAACACTCCATTTATAGGCCCCAAGCCCTTCCCATGGCTGGTTCCCTGCTTAAAGTTCATGATTCTTAGGGAGTCACCTAGATCAGTTTCCTTCCCATTTGGCCGTAAGTAAAACCTAACATTATTGTGAGGCATAATTTTCATCACAATAATAATCATTTATCATATATATTTCATAATGTTTTCCAAGTTTGTGACACTCAAAAAATGTTAGCTAATAGGCTTCTTTAAATAGAGCCAGAATCATAGATATTTTTATGATCAGAATGCCCAAACCAATGGTAAATAGTATTCCTAGCTATGGGATATGGAATTACCTCATCACATTTTTAAAATTTTGGGTACAAACATTTTTATAACCAAAATGACCAAACTAGTGGTGAATAATATTCCTAGCCATGGGATGTTGACTTGCCTCATCACATTGAACACAAGTTTCTAGCCACATGTTGATCCCCATCACATTAAACACTGAGCTAAGAGTTAATTTCATTAGATACTTTTCACAAATAATGCAACATAGTTTATTTTGGGAACAATTCTAAAGAGTGGTCATCCCATAGAATGGACCTTGAGAACTCCTACTTCTAACAGTCAGCTCACTCGCCGCTAAACTATCATCGTCGAGTTAGATGTTCTTATGTTTTATCTCAAAAATATTTTAAAATTATTTTTGAAATTTAATATATACATATGCACATATTTTAATATTATTATTATATTAATTAATTTATTTTTTAAGCTACTGGAATCTACTTCAAATAATATGACAAAGGCATTTGTAATATATCAAAAGAATCTACTTCAAATAGTATGACAAAGGCATTTGTAGTATATCAAAGTGTTTAGATATTATGAAAAAGGCATTTGTAATATATCAAAATGTTTAGATATTTAATAATGGGTATCAAGGTGTAAAGTTTTTATTTTTTTAAATGTTGAAAGGTTAAAAAAATAAAATTAATCGTATCTTTTTTATTTTTATTAACTTGGTTTGATATTTATTAAATTAAATTATAATTTTTTTATTTGATAGGCTAAAAGACCAAGTTTTACAAGGATCCTGGAACCACAAAAGTGGAATACATAAAGTATCAACAGGCCAAACAAAGTCCACCCAAAAAAAACATAAAAAACCAACTATACTAAACCAAAAGTATATAAAATAGAAAACAAAAACAAAGATTAGGAGGGTGGTCCCTCCAGTGGGTCTTCAACTTCCCCAAGGTTCTTCACTGAGATGTCCTACTTAACCTTTGAAATATTAGCCTATGTGTGGTTGTTAGTTCCTTTAGCTACTTCTCGTAGAAATATCATATGAGGTCTCTTCTACCCTTGAACCTATAGGGGAGTCATCTTTATGGGGAACACCTTGAGGGAGCCAGGTAAGGGAGTTTCCAATATATATTTGATGGGGGTCTAATAAGGTTTATAATATTGAGTAAAAGACTAAACTATGGACTCAACATATCTATGAAGAGCATTCCATTCTTGTATAAGATTGGTGAAGACCAACCTTGCCTTTTACACCTTGGAGTTAAACTTTTCTAACTATGCCTTGTTACTTTTCATCTCCTTTGATATAATGGATTTACCCTTCCAGGTGGTCTCCTCAGAGGTTCCCACATCAAGGTTGATTAGTTTGGATTTGGGTATAAATAGATTGAGGGGAAGGTTATCAGTAGGGGATTTAGAAATATTGGCCTTGGGGGTGCTCTCAAAGGGTTGGTAGGATCCTAAGGTGGGATAATCCTCTTGGGAGTCCTCCCTAATGGAGGATCCCCCCAGCAGACATTCCAACCATGTAGGGTTTGGCCATATTTGACAAGGAGGAGGATTAGCCCTTGGTGGAGAATAGGGGTTGCCTCATTTATTTGATGAGACAAAGTAGTGTATTCAAGAGAATTAAAAAGAAATAAAGGTAGAATTAATTTATATCCAATAAAGTTATTCAGCAACAAGAAATGGTGAAAAAATATCAGTGTGTATTCATCTCCAAGAGTCAAATATCGCATAACTTGGAGACAGTTTTCAAGCTAGTGGCAAGGAAGGTCCACCCGGGGGAATCCTTTCTTATCAGTCTTCATAAACTCATTCATCTGAAATAATTGTTGTAGGAGTTCATGTTCCTATGTTTGGTCTTTGAATGCTTCCATCGCCTCACAAGACATATCAGTTTCTTCCCCAATAAATTCCTTTAGAATAGTGATTTTTATGCTATGAATGGTCACCTTGCATTTGTTCCAGACCACAATAAAATCCTAGGCCACTTTTTCATTATGCTTTATGATTCTGTCCATAAACTTGATGAGACCCCTACATTTGAGTTTCTTCCAGACTTTTTTGTGGTCGTGTAATTTTTTGCAAGAAATGGGCTGAAGCCTTTCCCTATCATCTCCCATCGAAGTAGTGTCTGTAGGGTTGAGGTAAATAGGAATAAAGTCCTGGATGGATTAATTTTAAACAATGCAAATAATGTTTGGGAAACCCATTGATATCAAATTATAACAATTACTCCTCATATAAACATAATTGTGGCTCATCATAATTGAAATCCACCCCCTAAAATAAATATTATGCACATGTGGTGAAATGATGTCTTGATCAAGTAGTAGTACTTTCATCCCATAAATATTTAAGGGCATTATTTGGAACATTGCTTGCATCATGATAGTTGGTTAAAATATGGAGTTATACTCTAATTCTAGCAAGAAAGTCCACTATCCCATTTCCTTCCTAGCAAGTATGAATAATTTGAAAAATGAGTCATTCCCCTCAAGAGTTACTTAGAATCGCTGATGATGTCTTTGATGGTAGAGAGGGGGTTCTTTCCCTTCCAGAGAATTTAGGATATTTAAGGAATCACCTTCCATGATGATTCTTTTTAGATTGACTTTGGAAGCCAACTAGATACCCCATAGGGCCACCTTGGCTTCTGTAAGGTGAATTGTTTAGGTTCCCATGGGACCTACATAAGTGGCCAACATCTCTCCATTTGATTTACTTAAGACTCTTCATCCACCCATAGGGCTTCGATTGACTTTAGAATCACTGCCAAAATTTAGTTTCACCTAGCTTTTAGTGGAGCCTTCCATTTTGTATGTTTATAAATTAAAGATTTTAAGGGAGAGCTTAAATTTTGAGCAATGTCCTAGTTGTTAAGGATCTATATTGATGAAGGAGGACCAGGTTATTTATCTTTTTAGTGGGAAGTTTTCTAGTTTTTCAAAATGGCCTCGCAGAGGTGGAGGAAGGCTCCTTTTGATTGATGTCTTTTGTTAAGGAAAATTCCATCATTGTGGGCTTTCTAGACACACTAGAACCAACAAGGGAGAGTGAGGCACCATAGGAAATCTAGGGAAGAGAGATTCTAGGGGGATTTCCATTATAATATGAGATTAAGGACTTTATTTGGTTTGACCCAAATCAGGTTGAATTTATTAAGAAGCTAGTTAAATAGAGTTGATCTGAAAGGACACTAAAAAATAGGTGATGAGCTTAATCTTATACATTCCAACAAGTTAGACATCTTTTGGAAATAATTAGTCCCCTTTTAGCTAGATTATCCACCATAAAAATTTTATCTTGTGTCTCTAGCCAAATAAAGAAATTTACTTTAGGAGTCAAATGCTTCACCCAAAAAAATTTCCAAAAAATTCCATTCACTTTATAAATTAAGATCAGTGGCATGTCTTGAGGCCCCCAAGTAGGAACCATTATATTCAGTATCCCAAATAAAGTGGTCATCATTTTGAAGAGTGGGGATATGAACCTAGCTTATTAACAAGTTGAGGGATTGAATAGGTTAGGATTCTTCTATTGAGAGTCCTTCACAGGAGATTATTTTCCAACACTTTACACCTTCCTTCATTTCCCAGTAATATTTAACTTTAGAAACACATATTTTCTTGATTTCTCTGTACCAGCCAACCCAAATACCTTATGTGGATAGAGGGGTGGAGGACAACCAGGCATCTTCCCAGAAGTCAATTTTCTCACCATTGCCAATTTTCCAAATGATGTCTTTCTTTATGAGATCTTTGCAGTTAGTTATATCTTTCTAAAAGGCTAATCCATCCACACAAACTTATTCCCACAAGAATTCATCCGCTTCCACTCTTAAGTATTTAGATTTGATAATTCTTGGTCACTCATCATTTTCCTTCATCAGTCGCTATGCCATTTTTGCCAATAGGGATCTGTTCATAGATTTAATGCTTCTTAAGATGAGACCTCTATTTACTTTTGGGAGGAAAATTTTTTCCCATGCAATGAGGTTATATCTAAATCTTTCTTCAGTAACCCTCCATAATAATTTTTTTGAATTTGTTCAATTTTGGAGGCCATCTTGGGTGGAAATCTAAATACAAATATCTTGTAAATAGGAATGCTTTGTATCGAGGCCTTGACTAGATAGTATTTCCCTACCTGATTAAGAAGGCGACCCTTCCATCCCACCAATTTCCTTTGGATATGATCAATGAGAGGGTACCAAATCTCATGATCCATTTTTCCTTTAAAGAGCGGGATGCCTAAATGACTTGTTGGCAGGTTTCACACTTGATAGTCTAATATTCTGACAATTCTTTTTTGCTAGAAAAGAGGGGTGTTAATGAAAAAAAGAGAGCTCTTTTGAAATTTGATACACTAATTGGAGACATTTTCATAGTTATTTAAAATTCATTTTAATTGCCTCACTTCTTCCATAGAGGCTTCTCCTAAAATGATGGTGTCATTAGTGAACTGGTCATGTGTGATAAGATCTGTATTTAGAGCCACTAAGATTCCTTTAATCAATCCCTGAGTGCAAGCTTTTAGTAGGCTTCTGTCCAGCATTTCCACTAGAATGATAAAGAGGTAAGGAGATAGGGATCACCTTATCTTAGTCCTTTTCAAGTAGTAAAAAAAAATTTTGGAACACCGTTTATGATAACTAAAAATTTAGGAGTGGCAATACAGTTGTAGATAATCTTTTTGGTGTCTTGGTTCAAACCTAGCCTTTTCAAAATATGCATTAGGAATCACCAAGAGACCTGATCATAAGATTTTAACATATCCAACTTAAGAAACATTCCCTACCTCAAGCATTTATATTGGAATGAATGGCCTCATGAACCAACACTATGTCATCCATAATTTTTTTGCCAGCCACAAAGGCCCCCTATTACTACCCTATGACTTTATCAAGGAGATATTGCATGCATTTTACCAAGATAGAGGATTATATTTTATACATGGTATTTCAAAGGCTAATGGGCCAGAAGTATTGAACATTATTAGCACCCTACTTTTTTGAAATCAGTACAAGGGAAGTGTTATTGATTTCCTTGAGTATATATTTTGATTGAAAATTTTCTCTAGCAACACCTTTGACCTCCAGATGAACAATGCCCAAATTTTTTTGGAAAAATAATATGGGGAACCCATCAAGCCCCGATGCTTTAGATCCCTCCATTAAAAAGACAGCACTTTGTATTTTATCATCAGAAGGAACCTTGGTGAGGGAGAAATTGTCAGTCTTTGAAAAAAATTTATCAAAATTATTGAGATTGAAAGCTATTAGATGATCATCTGGTATGCATTCTTCCGAGAGGAGATTTAAAAAATATATACATTGTATGACAAGAGATATCATCTTCATCTCTATTGATGGTCCCATTTTCCTTTTGTAATTTGGATATTCTATTGATGTTCTTGTGTCTAGCTACAGAGTGATGGAAGAATTTGGTATACCTGTCACCCTCCTTCATCCATGAACATCTGTAATTTTGTTTCCAAAAGGCTTCCTCTCTTGATTCAAAGTTATGAAATTGGCAAAATTCCATTTTCATGTGATCATTATAACTTACCAAAGCATAGAGATATTCAATAATCAAAAGTTCCACTTCAAGAGCCTTTTTTGCATGAATATATCACCCAAAAATTCTTTATTCCAAATTTTTAACTTTTTTTTGAGGAAGCTAAGTTTTTTATTAAGGATAAACATGGTGGTTCTCGAGAAGGGTTCTTTCCACCACTCTTTCATAGACTATGTGAGATTGGGATGTAAAAGCCACATGTTTTCAAAACTAAAGGGGCAATATTTGGGTTTAGAAATCTTGTCTCCTTCAAATACCAACAGATTATGATCAAACCTAATTCTAGGTAAGGATGAAATCCTACTGGAGAAATGGATGTCCTAGTTTAGGGAGATCAGAACTCTATCCAAGAGAACCTGTATCAAGTTCCCCCTAGTCTTTTGTTGGAACATGTAAAAGGATTTATATTTAGGTCCATACACTAATCACACATTTACAATGAAGTCATTAAATTCTAGCATGTTGTTAGTGAGGTCTAAAAGGCCCCCTTTTTTATCCCCAGGTGTGAGGGGGGTGTTAAAGTCTCCAACAACAATCCAGTTCTAGTTAACACAAGTCCTTCAAAAATCCAACATGCTTTTCCAAAGAAGTTTTTTTGTAAATTTTATGTTTGGGACATAAATTTTGGTTAGAATCCATCTATCATTGCTATCTATATCCATAAAAAAAAATATATATGATTATTAGATTTCCAAAGCATAAATTTTGGTTAGAATCTATCTATCATTGCTATTTAGATCCATGAAAAAAATAGAAATATGATTATTAGACTTCCAAAGGAGGTCTCCTCCCATGACATCTGGATTCTAAAATACTTTAGACCACTTAAGGTTTTAGTAGCCTCAAAGGATAGGGCTTAGGTAGTGCTCCAAATTCTTTCTACACATGCTTTGAGAATATAATCAGACATTTTTATTTCTTGAATGATAAGAATAGATGGAAAAACCCTTTTAATGAGATTGTAAAGGATCTTTTGTTTCCTGGGGTTATTTAAACTCTTACATTCCAAGAAAGTATTTGTATTGCTTATCCCGATAGATCTTAAGAGTTTGTTGGGATCCCTTAGCAATCTCTTTAGCCATTTATAAGTTTCTTGTGACCATCCTTGGGGATCTTCCCACAGGTTTAAGAGTGACACTAATGTTGGATTTTTTCCTACCTCTTTTATTTTTGGAATTAATGACAAACCCTTCATCTAGGGGAATGTCCTGGGGAGGAGAATGAGTTTTAGAACATTGTCCCCAGTCTTTATAGGGCTTCAATGACTTCAAGAAAGGGGAGAGGGGGGAGCTTCAGAGTGAGGGGAGGGAAAGGGAAATCCAAGAATTCAAAGAGGGGGCTCTTTCATACAAGAGCTTGAGTAGAATAAAAAAGTAGGGAAGGTAGATGAACATCCAAAGAAAGGGGGGAGGGAGGAGGAAGGGGAAGGGGAAGGCACTGTAGAGTAGAAAAATGGGGGGAGGGTGAACCATAGGTGGAATCCAGGGGTAAGAAAGAGATAACATGGGTTTAAGAGGGGGTGAAGGGGGAACCAGGTCAAGGGGATGGATCGAATGAAATGAGGGGGTGGGACACTTAGGGGGTGACCAACACTCGATGGGGGGATAATGGGGGAGAGGGGGGAGGGGTTCTTATGGTTAAGCCCAAGGAAAGGGAGGATGGGAAAGGAGAGGGGGAGGGGTGGAGGTGGGCATGGGGAGGCACCTCAGGGGGAGAACTATAAAGGGACTTCAAACTAGCAAGTGAAGAAAGAGGATCAAAAGGATTAGAGCAAGGAGTACCTTTAAAGATATTAGATGGAGATGAACTTGAAGGGGCTCAAGGGAAAAAATTTTGTGAGAAAATAATGGCCATTTTTATATCTTTATCATCTCTTTACTGATCTCTTTCTATGAGGGAGAGCCAAAATCTTGGCCTTTCTTCAGACAGTCACAAAGAGAATGACTTGGGATATTGCACCTTGGGAAAATGATTGCATTATTTCCATACATAATTTTTTGCACCCATTTTTTACTTTGATTTGATCTTGATCTCACATAGTAGGGGCTTTTTGGTTGGTAGGAAAACTTGAAAATGAGAAGCAACCATTCTCTAAAGAGAGAGAGCAACCAAATCAATTTTAATAGGTTGACCCAAGGCCCTGGCAATATTAGTGATGACCTCCAAATGCTAATATTCCAAGGGGAGTTTAGGGAGAAGAACCCGCATTGGCACATCATCCATGGTTATATTTCTAATGCTCAACCTAGCCTTCCATATATGAACAAAAACACTCATTTTGACCATAAACTGGGGACATTCTGAGAGAGCCTTGATGCAGTCCTCTTGTAGAGAGAAATTTACTAACAAGAAGCCTCTAGCCAGAGTGACTACCTCCAGGTGGCCTTTGGGTTTCCACATTTCTTTTGACCATTTGCGGATGGAATCAATATTTGGACAATATCCATTGACCCTGGAAAGAATGGATTTAGCGAGCTCTATGTCAGCATACTCCATGATGGGGTCTAAAATAGGGATGAAGATCTCATTATTAGCTTGCCCCAGGAAGATCTAGAAAAGTGAAAAGACCTAGCCCACTAGGATTTTTCCTTTGACCATGTCAGCCCATGATAACTTGGGAACACAAGAATCTAATTTTTTTAGGATAAGAACCTCATTGTTTTACTGCTTCAAGGTAAAATTTGACACCTTAGGACTATTGTATAGCATGTAATCCATCAAGTGGAACCTGTGAGTCAGGTCATGTGGGGTTATGTTAACCTTAGAAAGAGCATTGTCAAATCCTTACTATGCCCTTACACTATAAATATGACCATTCTAGTTTTCCCACCTAAGCAAAAATTTAAATTGTTGAAGATCCTCCATAACATCCATAGCATTTAATATAGAAGATCTGAATTTATTTTATTGGTTTGTGTCATATTTTAAATTAGATTTAAATAATTAATTATGTTGTAATTTTTTATTATTGTGATATTTTGAAGGTGGATAATAGTTTAAATCTTTCTAATATTATAAAGGAGTGTCTATTTCATTCAAAAATAAAATATCTAAATTGTTGTATAAATATTTAGAGAAAATTAAGGTTATTTATTTTATTTTATTTATTAAGAGAATCAAAGATATGTAGTTCTATTTATTAGATAGATGATCTAAAATAAAATTAGTCATTATAAGAATAGTCAACACAAATATTTTTTTTATGTTTCAACTTTAGACTACTTTTTTTAATTTCAATTTCAATTTTAAAGATGCAAATAACTCAATGTTATATTCAACAATCATAAATTATTAAGAAAAAATATCAACAACTTAATTCTTATGTTTTTGTTCAATCTCATTTTCTCTTAGAAGCTCTTATTTGAAATGTATATTTCAAACTTTATATATAAATAAAGAGAGAGATAGAGAGAGATTGTATATATGTAGTCTATAGATAGATTATAAAATCTATATAGAGAAAGAATTTATATATAAATTTTATATATACGTATATATTCTGCATATATAAAGTCTAAATATAGACTCTATATGTGTATAAAATATATATATGTAATTTATATAGATTCTCAAGTGCATGTGCTCTCTCTATATATAGAGAGTGTCTATATATATTATAGACTATATATGTAGCCTCTATATAAATTATACATTGAATACATAAGAGTTTATATATAGACCCTACATATAGTCTATCTCTATATAGTCTCTCACTATAGATATAGTTTACATACAAATTCGAGAGCTAATAAATATACCATATCTTACTTCGTAATAGAAGTATGCGATTCCAAATTGGGAAGCAATTTTAAAATGGTGAATTGTCATTTGTTTAAGCTGATGTTTAATTAGTTAATATTTTAATTAAAAAATGGGATTATTTTAAAATGTTTTCCTATGGCAATGTAAATAAATGAATTAAAATTTAAGTAAATACACCTAAGCATTACAAGGAGTCACTAAATTATTTAACATTTTTGAAATTAATTATGATGACAAACACAAGGGCTGAGAGATATATTTTAAGTAAAGTATTTTCAGAGAGTTAATTTTGAATGAGTTTAGTTTTCTAAATACAAATCTAACAATGTCAACAACTTCACCCAAATTTGTATTTGAGTAAGAACGTGTGTTAAAAGTGCCTCAAATTCTAGGTAAGTGTTAGGAGCACTACCTTTTCTGGTCAAGAATTGGGATCACTACTACTTCTGATCAGGGAATATGCAACTTTGAAATGAATTGATAATTGGGTTCATCTTCTCCTATCCTTTCATTTCCTTATTTTGATTTACACATTGTGGCTACTATATACCTTAAACACTATGTTTCTTCCTTGCCTTATAATGGTTCTAGTACACCTACAATTGCTGAAGACTAAAATATAAATAAAGTGACATTACAGGTATACATTGGAGCTATTGAATAATATGGCTATGACTCTATTTGTTAGGTCCCATAAGAATAGCAAATATAATATATAAAATAATGTTTACATAAAGAAAATAAAATTTTAAATGTAAATTTCATAACATAGATAAAATTATGTCATGCACCAACAATGTTGAATGGGAAAATGCTAGATTTAAACAATGATAAATGTTCTAATGATTTCTTAATTGGTTTTGAATGCCTATATTGCTCAATATAATGTTGTGAATGTTTAGTTTGCTTCACATGAATATCCTTATTTAAATGAAATATTATGTATTTATAAAAAATGAATTCAAATTAGGACCCTATTAACCTATGAATTGATACCAAATAGTTAGAAGAAAAAATACATGACAAAGGGCAAGGGTGCACCCTACCTTCACAAACCCAAAAGACTAGATTGGAAGTTCCCACAAAGATCAAAATACTACATTGGAATTCCGTGGGGCTCTTTCTGAACAAAGCCCAAAAACACAAGATGAGTGAAATAAGTCTCATGGCTTGAGAATAATTGGGAGAGATATAAAAAATTAACAAACACACCATTAACCCCTATTTTGGACCAATAATAAAAAATTAGTTAATCATTTTAAAAACATGAGTTAACACTTAATAAATTCTTTGGGGCCATTTATAGGAATTTATATTTTCCACACTTTGACGTGTGTATAAGAACACACTTCAAATTATTAAAATTATATATAAAAAGGATATAAATTCATGCTTGGATCTTAAGAATTGAAATTATTACACCTTGAAACCTACTAAACCAATATTATTTTTCTAGGCACATGGGTGAGTACTAAATAATAATAAACAATGAAATTTAAGATACCAATATAAATATCGTTTGACAATAATATAATATAAAGTGAAATATTCATAGAATTTGAATGAATCCTAAGAAAATTCTAAGTGAAATCTTAGTATATTATGAGTACATCCTAAGTAAAATGTGAGTCAAATTTATGAAAAATATGAGTCACTTAGAAGTGTATTTAGACATCCTACTTATGACAAGTGTCTCATCCATGTCATGATGAATAATCTATATACTAAAACATAGGAAGTAATCAATGTAACAAGGACGATAAACATAAAATATGATTTCCCCCCTCAAGATTCGAAAATATCTTATGAAACATAGTGAAAATAATATATCAAGTAAGATAAAAGATATTTCCCCTTGAGGTAATATTATAAAACACATATTATCAATAAAAATTATAACATTGAAAAATATAAAGGATATCATGATCAATTAATATGAAAAGTTGCATGTTGGATATCACATGTAATGTTTAGTGGAAGATAAATGACTGAGATGGGGGGTGAATCAATATTCAAAAAAAATATTTAAAAATCTTACTTAGGCAATAATAGATCATTTAAAAAAGTATGTACATCTTAACAAGGATAAACACCAATCCATAAGAGCATGAAACACATGAACATAGTATATATATGAGAAACCCTCAAGGGGAATAAAACCCACTAATAATGAAAATGGACTATATTAATATAATATAAACACCAATTTTAGTGAAGCACCTATTTCACATAGAGCACCAACCCCAACTAGCTACGCATCAATACGGCTAGGCTTTAACAAGCACCAACTTGCAAGGAGGCACCAACCTCCTAGATGACTCAGCACTAACTCAGCCACTTAAAAAATGTGATCACATTAAAAATAATTTGTTTATCATAAAATATATGATGATCTCTTTTCTTATCTCTTTGCACAGTTCTATCCATCTCAAATTCACACCTATCCTTCTTCACTCAACTAGGTATCTTCAAGACTGATTACGTTATATGACCTTGATATTCATCCTCAATCTATTATATATTCATGAATATCTCTATAAAACCATATGATGCTATACATGGCTTATTTCTACTCTTCTAAGGGCTCTTTGATTCGCTTTCACTCTACTTTTTCTCTTCTTCATAAATAAGCCTAAAACTGCCTTGTACTTATACAAGTCACTTGATCATATCCTTCTTAGTCAGCCAAATACTTTTATCCTCTTAATTTTTCCATGAAATGGATCTAAATACATCTCATATACATGGATCAAATATGATTTAATTCCCTTTAGGTCTGACCTTCTTCAATTAGGACTTATCTCCTTTTTAGGTCTCATAGAGACCTAATCCAATTAGACCTACTTAGCACACATTACACTTTGATATTTTTAGAGAATATTAAACACCTTACATATAAGTAACACATCATAATCTAATATAATATAACTTATCCAACTTCACCTTAGGTCCACAACACCACTTGAACCCCTTTTCAAAACATTGTTCACAAAAGGCCTATGCATACACAGAAAATTTGTCTTGAACAACTAAAACATAAACACACTTTTACTAAATAATAATAAAAAATAATAATATACTCAAAAACCTCATGACCTAAGGGTGATCAAAAATTTAAACAGATGCTTCAACTCAAGGTATACAGGCTAAAACTCTTTTCTGCAAGTACCCAATCAGAACTGTCAATTAGATTTAAAACATAGTCAATGAAATATGAAATTATAACACCTGATTGAACATACTCAAGGTATTTAAATAAATCAACATGATATTATAAAATTCTTAGAAAAAAATCAAACAAATATATCATGATTTCTAATGAAAACTACGGGTCTTGCAGACCAATCTACTGACTTTCTCTTTTACAGACTTTACTCAGCCAAACAAGTCATTTTAGATTTAATGTTTCAACCTCTTATAATGACTTCCAATATTATGAAAATAACGTATAGATAATTCAATTCTAAAACAACAAGAACATATGCATTGAATTTTTCAGCTCAGGGCAAGAGCCTTAAACTCATCACTATAACTTGCTTACTTAATTATGTCAGTTTACCTTCAAACACAGTCATGGTGATAATTACCTTCAATACCTGTGAAGACACTTTCAATTAATTTTTAGTCATATGGTTGATATTATATGATCATTATACCAATCTCAAATAGATATATAACATGGTCATATGGCAATATTGGTCTTGCAGACCAATCTCACAACCTCACACCTTTACTATCCTATATGTACTAGATAGGTCAACTTATGAGCAACATTTTCATCATATCTACTAACCTCCAAAAATTATATCTGACATAAACATGTATTATAGGTATTAAAAAATATCTCCATGCACTTTTATTTATTCCTAATCCATGACACCACATCCCTAATCAACTTTTCACCTCTACCTAATTTTCTCACATTTGCACCATTAGGTCTATTAGTGATATGTCAATGTGTATAATTGGTTTAGACCACCTAAGGTATGGAACCTACTCATAAACCACCATGGACATCTAATATAGTTATCAAGATTAAACTTTCATTCATTTACCAACTTTGACTTGGTCAACTTTGACTGTTATAGCAAATTTTTAAAAAATAAGGCCTTTCCTATAGGGTCCACTTACTCACTTGACAAACCAATCACATCTGGATGTGCTTGAGAGAAGTTAATACAACCTATAATAACTTGTCTAGCCATACCAAATCATTATGAAAACTTTTGGTCTTCTTTCATATCGGGTCACTATTAGGATCCTTTGAAGGTTTAAACCATCTTCCAATCTTAAAGATCTTTCATAAATTTTAGCCCCTTATTCTAGAAACCAATGCTTGTAAACTTTGATTAGGACCCTTCTCCATATATCATGAACATCTTTATCATCAGAGAGACATTAGATTACTTCTCAAGCCTTCAAATTCTTTCTCATCGGAGAGACATTAGATTATTTTTGAAATAATTACTTGACATCAAACTCATTCACCATAATTACACTCTCTCTCATAGTAACAATATTCACTATTTTGGCATATGAACTCATCATACACATACCTCAAAACTTACTTGACCATGCACCTTCACAAGAACCTTTGACATCAATGACAACATAGGTGTCAAATCTCAATAATCAATGGCAATGCTCAATAATGTTATTGAACTTGCTTTCCAAAATATATAGATTTTTTTAGTGTTCACATGTGAATGAGACTATATAATATAAGCTTATATTAGACAATAAAATAAGCACAACATGATTCATAGATAAACTAATATGCAATGGATCCTACACCATATATATCAAATAATTTTTTTAAAAGTCTTCAGTACATTTTTTTGTTTTATATTTTAAATTCATAGACTTTTATTCAATTTTAATTTCAATTTCAATTTGAAAGCCATAAATAAACTCACTATTATATTCAATAATCATTCATTGTTAAAAAAAACTCAACAACTTAATTCTTAAGTTTTATGTTTTATTTCATTTTTTTTGTTAGAAACTCTTATTTGAAATAGACTTTTTAATCTCAACAAATTAATTCTTATATTTTATACTTTATATTTTTTTCTTCTTAAAAATTATTATGTTTTATCTTAACATTGAGTAAAATGTCACATCTTGATTTCTCTTGAAGCCTAATAACCTATTGATTCATGGATTATTATGAGTATTATTTAATTAACTATTGTTTAGTTAAGCTTGATTTCTTATGTTAATTATGGGAAGTTATATGTTGCTTAATTTACGTGATTGATTAGGTATGGATTTAGTTGTACTTTTATATAGTGTACATTATGATCATATTTTTTAGTTTATACAATAATATTTTGTGGATTATATATATGTTTTAGGTTAACTACCTCATTGTTGTGAAGTGGATGTAACAAAGATCCATCCCTTCGAGTGTGACTGAGGAAGGGCATCATCAGATAGGGTGGTGTATATGAAGACATTAGGGGATGACAAAAGGAAAGGGTAAAAACCCATGCACACTCCACGATAGTTTAACATACTTTATATTCATTGCTTGATTCAGATAGTTGTAGTATGTCACATGTGTTATCTACATTTAAATGATTGCTAATGTGCTTTAGCTATGATCTTGATTTTGTTTGATGATCATGTTGAATTATTTGTGTGATTTCACTAATCTAATTTTATTACTTAAATTTACTCATATGATGTTATTTCTATGACAAATGAGTGACTCGATGTATGTCTTATTTTGACTTAATACTATCTTAGATATAACTAAGTTGAGTATGATAGTGTTTTCCATGATGTATGTGAATTAAGGTGATTATCATACTTAGAAGATTATTATTGTTAATAATTATTGAAGGACTTTAATAAAAGTCAATTGCAATGTTAAATAGTTATGGTGATAAAAGTTATTGTGTTTTGACCAATATTTATTGACAAGGATTTGTGCTAAATCATTGTTAATATTATTATAAAAAGTGTGAAGTTTTAAGGACTTTGTAGAAGTCAAAGGCATTAGTGCGATGGAGGGACGACATCATGGTGGTGTAGATGGAGGTGTTGGGGGATGATAGAGGGAAAGTCTACAAATCCATGCATACACAAAGATAATTTAACATACTTTATATTCATTGCTTGATTTAGATAGATGTAAAATGTCATTTGTATTGTATGCATTTAAATGTTTTCTAATATACTTCAACTATGATCTTGATTTATGTTTGATGATCATGTTGATTTAGTTATGTGATTGTGATGCAGAGTATATATCAATTGATCACTCTTACCCTTGTTACTTACTCACTTCCTTTCATAATGGTATTTTTACTCGATTCAATAATTCAACTTCTTGACATTTTCACTCCATAGACCCCTTTTAATTTCAATTATCTCCACTCATATCTACTACTCTCCAAAACCTCATTAGCAATCTTTTCTTTTTATAACCCGTAGTAATACATAGTTCTCTATGCATTTCCTATTTAATCTCACAGTTCTCTGTGCATACGAATACACTCCAAAGATTCTCAAAACGATTCTCTCATATACTACACCAACCTTTTCTTAAGCCTTTTAAATAACATCATGTACACTGTATGACTATAGATACACGTATACCCTTTCTCAAATCTTGAAACCCGCACTCACCCCTCTATTCATCATTTTTCAACTTTTTAAAATCAAATATCCCTGTAAATGACTGCGTGGCTATATAATAAGTTATAGCCTGTCTTTATAGAATCTGCATCTCATCACCATGACACCCCTGTTATAATCTTTATACCCCATTCAGGTACGACATAGTGAATAATTAACGGGTCTTGTTTTGAATTCAATGAAACCATGCAAACTCATTTATTAAAGCATAAAGATTCACCAACCCGTATTGTAACCTTCAATACTATTCGCATCTTTGCCGGCCTCATGCTTACCATGATGCTTTCATATTATTTTCTTGGACTCGACTTACTCCGTCAACTATCTTTACAACTGCGAGTTCCGTTTTAGCATGCAGACACGAGAGGTGCTATTTGGGGTTCTTTCATTTTCAAATGAGATTACCAAACCAATCTGAGTTCCTTCAATATTCTAATAACGAATCAACCATGAAATAGGGTCTGCTATTTATGTATTCTTTTGATTCTTGAATTCATACAAACTTATAATAACTGGTAAACACACTGGAAAACAATTTCATTTCCATACTTTCATGAAGAAACACTTACAGGAAACTATTCTGCAGATTCTTGAATAAGATTTCTTTTATCATTCATTGGAGCCAATCTCCACACAACAAACGCCCATTAGCTCTCAAATATAATTGAAATTATATCCAATTTTCATTCTTTCATTCAGAAAACACTTACAGTCAGCACTATTATCAATGAACTTTAACAGAGGTCTGTATTCATTTCAAAAATAGCAGAGTTACAAAAATATCATCATATCTTTATTAATAATCTTGTCAACACATTTTCCATCCTCCACACTCGAATAGAATATCAATCTAACACACACAAAACTGAATCCTATCATTCATAACTAATTCTTGATATCTTTCCCATGTAGGGGTTACTTGTCACCTTACATTACATTTTCTCTATTTTGCACCATATGACAACCTAGACTTCATATAAGGGTAATGTATGACATCTAGAACCTATGAAACAACCATTAGACAACCTAAAGACAAAAATGGATCACTATTTGGGGTCCTTATAGATACCCCTGCATCAGATTGCACTAATTTGTTTGTCGTACTTAGACTTACTCATATTATGTTATTACTATGAGCGATTCTATGTATGTCTTATTTTGACTTACTGTTGTCTTAGATATAGCTGAATTTAGTATGACAGTGTTTTGCATGATGTATGTGAATTAAGGTGATTATCATACTTAGAAGATTATTATTGTTAATAATAATTTAACGACTTTCATAGAAGTCAATTGTATTGTTAAATAGTTATGGTGCTAAAAGTGATTATGTTTTGACTAATCATTATTGATAGGGTCTTGTGTTAAATCACTATTAATATTATTATAAAAATTACAAAGTTTTGAAGACTTTCTAAAGTCAAAGACATTAGTAATAACCTATGCTAAGGTAATGTCAACAATAACATTATTAGTAACATCATTGTGTTTGATTTATGGTTTTAAAGTTTGATAGATTTTTTATGTGGTTTAAGGTTTAGTTATTGACTTTATATCAGTCGACATTGTCATTCGAAGTCATAATGATTGATAACCTTTGCCAAGTCAATGACAATAGTCATATTGTTTATCTATAAATCTAACCACTAGTTAGAAGGGTCAAAATCTTTGATAATAATGACAATGCCAAGATGATTTAGTAAAGTCAATAGACATGCACAGTTCGAAGGGATATTTTATTGTTTAATAATTGGGAAGGTTTGAGATTAGGGTTTTTAACTGTGGCATTGACTAGTGTTAACAAAGGCTTAGGATAAAACTGAGTTTCATTATGGAACAAAAGGAGGAGGTTAAGGGAGACTGTTGGTTTTCTATTGATGACTGTGAGTTGCTTACCATGCATTGACGTAGTCTTTAATAGCACTTGGAGTTGGCTTAGAAAACAATGGAATTAGTTGAAAGAATTAAACATGCAGCTAGATATAATGAGGAGACAGGAAGCCTGTGATGGCATGACATAATAGGGAGAGAGGAAAAAGTGGTTTGAGCTTACAGTGGGAAACAAATTCGAATCATTGTCATTAGGGAATTCACTTACCAGGTTGGTTTTGTTTTAAGATTCATATTTTTGTTAAAATGATTCCAGTATTAAAATCTTCAAGGGTTTTTAGTTGAATTCATTGTTATGAAACTAAATTTAGAGGGCAAAATACTCAGCCCTGTGGATGGCTCAACCATCTAAAAAATTGAGTATATACCCTAAAACCCTAGCATCAAACATCCTTAGTTTGTGAACTCTTTTATGTGCATAAAAAGATGACTGAGGCCTATTACATAAAAATTATGATCACTTAGTTAACATGAATTTGAACCTAGGGTTTTGGCTTGTAAACTAATCCTAATTTTCATTATGGATATTAAGTTGGAAAAACCTTATAGGGGTTGAATACATTATGTATTCTATCAAAATTTAAAACTTAGTATGAATGTTTTTTTATAAGGATTGTGGGTTCAATTTTAATGGACCCAACAATAGGGTTCAACTGTGTATAATGATGTATGGGCAGAATAGAATGAAATTTGGGTTTATTTCATTTATATGTATATAAATATGTAGGATTTAAATGGCCTAAGATATATACATATCAATGTGTGTGTGTGTGTGTGTGTGTGTGTGTGTGTGTGTGTGTGTGTGTGTGTGTGTGTGTGTAATATCTAGATTTATATTGTCTATAAATATTTTGATATTAATACATACTCAAACAAATATATAAAACCTACATGTGCATAGGGTAAATGAAAAGATAGTTTAAAAGCATATGTTAGAAAATCTTTACAAGAATAAGTCATGTTAAGGTTATGGTAATCTACTTGCTTAAATATATTTACATTGGGTCAAAATTATAATAGTTTTGCATGATGATTTGGTTATCTATTATGTATAGCTTAGGATATGTGCACAAAAGTATTAATTCTTAAATACATTGAAAACTATTTACAAAAATATGACAAAAATTTGATCAAATTTGATAAAGCTATGCATATATATAAATATTATTTATATATTGAAACTTGAATTGCATATGGCTAGGGTTATAAAATTGATTATTTCTTATTGATTTTGATTAGACTACAATTTGATTAAACCATGTTTGTCAATTTAAAATACAATCAGATGAACTAATATATGTAACTATATACATTTCAATGTACAAACCAGGGAGTATTGGGTTTTACGGCATAAAACATAATTTATTTCATTGATAGTGCTATTAAAATTAGAATTGTATTGAAAAACCTGAGATGAATAGAGAATAAGAATTACTCTTAAAACTAAAGGTGAGATTACTAGCTTATACAGTTATTTCATATACAATATTATGTACTATTGTTATTATGATCAATGAATATATAAGTAAAGTTCTTTTGTAAGAGTTGTTAATAATAATTTAATGACTTTCATAGAGGTCAATTGTATTGTTAAATAGTTATGGTGCTAAAAGTGATTTTGTTTTGACTAATCATTATTGACAGGGTCTTGACAAGGGAAGCCCAAAGTGTCCATCCTATGTACATACTTATCTTCCACCTCCCAACCAAGTCAAATTTAAATACCTTCACCTTCATCTAAACCCAAGGTGTCTATCTTGGTTACCTACCAATCCAACCCCTATGCATCAATTAGGAGATTGGTGCTCAAACAACTTCACCAGACCCCAACAAAGATGAGCCTATATGAGTTGATCTCTACTTCACCTCATCATCACCAAATAATGATAGAGGCATTTCAATCGGTAAAGGTCCAAACTAAAGATCCTCAACCTCCGATAGCCTTTGTTGGTTCTCTCTAAATTTCCAATCTTATCACCTTTAAGGATTCATAAATACCTTCTATCTATCTTGATGACCCAGACCCCCCTCTCTTTATTACTATTTACATCAACCAAACCCACATCAAACACATGATTTATGGGAGAGATAGTATTAATATCATCTCTTCCCATGCCTATGACCAACTCAAACTACCTAAAAATGTCATGTCTAAAACCTCAACCATCCTCAAATCCTTCAATGACACCATGGCCACTGCCATGGAAACTATTTTCTTTCATATTTGTTTAGGACCCTGCACACTCCCTGAACTATTTTATGTAGTGGAAGGTAAATTCTAATATAATGTTGATCCAGGCAATAATTTAGGCGACAATTCGGGTGACAGTTCCACCCCAATTGATGACAGAACATCCGGGAGCCATAACTTTTGCACCGAAGCTCCAATTGACTCGTCGTTTGAACCGTTGGAAAGCTAAGAATGAGGAGAACATCGTGAGATGGCATTTATCTCTTCTCAATGAAGTTTTACCCCCAAAAACCTAATGGAAGTTCCCCAAATTTCAATTTTAGTAGTGCAGTCTAAAAATAGTAAGTTTCTAAAAATAGTAATTCCTTGAAATCTGTATTGTTTTAAATCTTGGAAGTCAAACCACTTAATCTCCCTCAAGATTGGTGACCTTCCACATCCTCCCCATGCTTTCAAAATGTGTATAAATGAAGAGGTAACCCGAAAGGTGAAGATAGACATCTCTTCCCAGAGATAAGTATATATTTGTATTGCAATCTTGAGTAATACTACATCTCTTCTCAGAGAATTCATTGTTACTGTGTTATTTCTATGCTATTGAAATATTTATCAACTAGAACTTCTGAGTTTTGGATTAAATGTTTTACTAGGATGACCTTGGATCCACTCCATGGGTTGCATCCCTTCTACCCTTCATTGTTGTATTAAATTTGAGTATGAAGGTTAGGTTATCACTATACAAGCTGACTTAAATCCCTTTCATCATGCAACATGACTTATCAACCCAAAAAAATGCTCCTACCTCCATCTTTCACACCTTCCTTAGCCAAATACAAGACCTCAACCATGAAAGAGGGAATCATACCTTCTTCTACCAATGAGGCATCAACTAGCTCATTCATCCCCTTTGATCAGATCCCCACCTTAGACTACTTGGAATCCACATTCTAATGTCTTTCATTAGAGGAATATTACCTCCTTACCCTCGATGCTTTCCCTACTCCCCAAGATTATGGGAAACTTGACCACCAACCCAGATATGACTGCAATATTAGAGCCATTATTTCATTTAGAACTTCACACTGTTAAACCCATTTTATCTATGGGGGACTTGACAAACCACTTGGTACTTCTACCACTTCCTCTTTACCTCAACCATTCACCTCTAGCTTCTCCTATCTAGATAAGCCAAGTTTTTCTAAGACATTCCTCCACAAGTGTGCTTGAAAGGGATTTGGTCTTAGATGATATGAACATGGCCCACATGAGTTGATTTTCATTGAGACCAAAAATCCTCATGAGAAACATGGCCTTGGTTTCATTCTACCCAACAAGAAGCAAACCAAACCATCTACCATCATGAGCATTGAGTAATACATCTCTTCCTCACCAACTGCTTCTCTACCTAGGTGTGATGATGATGACATCATCCCACCTAACATTTTTTCATCAACATGATTAGCCTCAGATCTCTGAATTATCAAAAGGAGGAGGCAACCATAACCATACCTATGACCCATCCTAAGATGATAGGAGATGACTCTCCTACCATTAATATCATTTAGTGACAGTATGATGATTCCATTCTCACCTACCTTGGTGCCCTGAATTCTTTCATCCACAAATCCCTTCTTCTCAATAATTTGACCATGTTGAATGAATCTACCATGGATATCAACTTGGGCACTTAAGACAACCCCTATATTGTCAAAATTGGCCAATCACTGAATGTTGAGGAACTTAGGACTTCCCCTCCTTCCTCCAAGACTGAAACATAGAATTTATTTGGTCTTATAGTGACATGCCAGGAATTGACCCTATCATTGCCACCCATAACATAGTCACAAACTATGATTCTAATCCCATGAAGCAAAAAAATTGGAAAATGCACCCTCACATAGCCCTTCTTGTCAAAGAAGAGCTTTAGTGCCTCCTATCTGTCAATTTCATTCAACCTATTGAATATCCCCAATGGGTTTTGAATGTTTTACCTATCACCAAAGCCATAGGAGGACTACACATTTGTGTGGACTTTCATGACCTCAACCTTTCTTACCTCAAAAATGACTTTCCTCTACCAAGCATCGACTAGCTAGTTAATCTTACATCAGGCCATGAGATGTTATCTCTCATAGATATATTCTTGGGTTACAATCAAATCCTAATTACCCTCGAAGATCAATACAAAACCAAATTTATCACCCCATGGGGGACCTTATGCTATAGGGTCATGCCTGTTGGACTAAATAATGCTAGTGCAACCTACCAATGTGCCATGACTTATATCTTGCATGACCTTATCCATAAGATTATCAAAGACTATATGGATGACCTCCTTGGGAAATCCAAATATAGTAAAGACCATATGGCCATCCTCAAGATTATCTTTGAGTGCCTCAACCATTACCATGTCTGCCTTAACCCCAAGAATTGAATTTTTTAATTCTTATTAGGAAATATCCTTGGATTTATCATTTCCCTTTAGGGGATTGAAGTCAATCCTACCAAAATTAAATCCATCCTCGACATGATTCCTCCAATAAACCTCAAGTAACTACACATTTTTAAGGAGAAGTTCCAGTCCTTTCATTATTTTATCTCCCAGCTCTCAAATCGATGCCAACCATTCCACCATCTTATAAATAAGGATGTATCTTTCAAGTGGAATAGATACTATCAAAAGACCTTTGACTCACTCAAAAAGTATATTTTGTCTTCACCTATCCTCACGCTTCCCAAAGACAACCAACCCTTCTACCTTTATATCTCTGCCACTAACCACTCCCCAGGGGCAATGTTTTCTCATCGAGATGAACAACACAAAGAGCATATATCTACTACATCATCCATACACTTTTAAAGTACAAGACTTAGTACACCCATATTTAAAAACTTTGATTAGCCTTAGTCTTCATGGCCACTAAACTTTTCCACTACCTTCTTAATCACAAAACCTATGTTATCAACAATACTGACCCACTCAAGTATATGCACTCTCTGCCATACCAAAACCAAAGTATGGCTAAATGGCTCATGCTTTTATCAAATTTTGACCTTGAGTTCCTTTAGTAAAATTCAATTAAAGGGGAATTCATTGATGACTAATTGGTCGAAGCACCATTAGAAGCCAACTAACCTCCCCCTCTTGAGTTCACTGATGAGTCCATCATGACCCTCACTCAAGCAAACTTCACCTATCAAGTCAACATGTTCTTTGATGGATCAAAGTGTTAATGAGGTGGGGAAACTAGTATCATATATGTTCCCTTTGATGATGAACCTCTTCCATTATCCTTCAAACTTGACTTTGAATATACCAACAATATGGTTGAGTACAAATCCCTAGTGATAGGCCTTCAAACTACCTTAGCCTTGGGATTCAAAACAATCAATATCTTTGGTGACTTCCAACTTTTGGTCAATCAAGTCAATGTCTCTTACTAGTGTAAGAATGATTTTTTGCAATAATACAAACATATAGTTGATGAACTCTTGACATCATTCGAAAACTACTACATCCAGTCAACTCTATGATCTACCAATAAGTTCACCGACACCATGGCTTCCCTTGCCTCTCAGATCCCATTTTCACCTTTAGAATTGAAGCTATCTATTGTTATCCATAGACTTACATAACCTTCCTATGTCAAATCAGATTCTCCCACCATATTTAATGTGGAAGAGACCCAACTTGACCTTTGGTATCAATAGACCTTCAACTATCTCAACCTTGCCATCATTCTTTTTTGTCTTTCTCAGAATGCTCAAAGAGAATTTATCTAGATCACCTCACATTATAACACTATGGGGGGGATTCTTTATAAATGAGGCTTTTATGGTCTCTTCTTTTATTGCCTACACAGTCATGAAGCCTCTCATGCTATCAAGGAAATGCATGATGGGATCTATCGGGGACACTTTAATTGCCTCACTGTAGCCAAATGTATCCTTTGACTTGGTTATTACTAGCCTACCCTTAACTAAGACTATTGTTATTATGTGAAAAAGTGTGCTAAATGTCAACAACATGACAATTTGCATCATGCACCTAGCCATAGCCTTCATGTTTCTACTGATTTCTTGCCCTTCTCATAATGGGGCTTAGACCTTATTATCAAGATTAACCCCCATTATTCATAGCAACACCATTAGATCATCATTGTGACCGAGTATTTTACAAAATGATTAGAGGCTATTCCTCTAGTCTCAACCAAGGTAGAAAAGATTGTCGACTTTATTAACCATCACTTCATCTACAATTTTAGTGTTCCTCACAAGATCATCACCAACAATGGTAAGTCCTTTTAAAATAGCAAATCCAAGGTATTTGTTATGAATTTGGCATCAAGTTAAGTTTTTCCTCACCCTATCACCCTCAAATTAATGGATAGGCAAAAACCTCTAACAAAACTCTTAATAACATGCTCACCAAAAGGGTTAATGTGTTTGGTTGGGATTAGAATTTTCACATCCCCTTCACTTTATGAGTATATCATACTAGAAATTGAACCCCTATGGGTGCTACCCCATTCTCTTTTGTGTTTAGAGCCGAGGTTGTCTTGCCTCTCAAATTATAAATCCCATCTCTTCACATATATCTACAAGATTAATTCCTAAGGTTGATTATCATCAGTACCATTTAGCCCAACTTGAGGAACTTGATGAATGTCACTTATCCACCCTTACCCATCTTCATGTCTATCAATATCATGTCAAATGCACTGATGAAAAACACCTTAGAGTGTGAGAATTCAACATCAAAAACCTCTTCCTAAAGGAAAATCAACATGTCACTAATATGGAGAAAATCAAGCAGGGAAAGTTTGCTTTCAATTGTCTTAGACCTTATATCATAACCCAAAAGTATGGATCAAGAGCTTATCAGTTTTCCTCTCTTGAGGCCAAACCAGAACCCATTCCCCTCAATGCTTCGCATCTATGTCCTTTGTCCTTTCTTTTGTTAAAGGGGATCAAACTCACCTTTTATTTAACTTAAGCTCATCCTTTTCTTACAAACCACATTCATCTCCCTATTTTTAGGGGCAACCAATTAAAACTGAATCATGTGATTACCCACCACAATCATAGCCTAATATTGAATAATGGGTACCATGGCTCTACCCATGGCATTATTTTCATGGTACTTTTTTCCCCTTTCATAAAGATGGATTCCCATGGTTTTTGTCACCTTAACATATTTACACCTCATCAACCTTCTTGTGTTTCTAGTTTATCCTTCATAAAATTGAACCCTTTAATCCTATATAAGCATGTTTATGTTAAGAAAAATCAAACAAATCAAAAAAAGAAAAATTTGAACCAATATTAATCATGGATCATTCCTAGCATTCATAAACTGCTCCCTTGAAGGACATCTGTTGAAAACATATTTGAAATTGATCAAAGTGAGATAGACTTCTCCCTTCAAGGACAACTATAAAAAAACTAAAAAAAGCACACAACCTTATACCACTCCCTTGAAAGATGGATGAGTAAATCATTTGTCAAAAAAAGTAATTTTTTGCAAGATTCACACATCGATCAGCTTCCCCAACTCTCCTAAGCAAATAATCAAAAAACCCATTTTTAAGCAATAGAAAAATCAAACAATTTTTTTGAAAGCTATAATCGGCTCTCATAAGCAAAATAATATTGAAATCCATAATTGGATCTCATAAGTAGACTTCTTGTATTGATCAGTCTACACTTTGTATGATATATACTTGTTTATACTGACTCTATAGAAACCTACAAATGAGGCATACTAGTCTCACAAAAAGGTTCCATCTTTCATCCATCTCCCCTTTATACACTATAAGCAAGGGATTCTGAGCTCACTTGACATTATGTGATCAAGACACCTTTTTAAGCAAGTAATGAATGTTAATGTGAAGCATTCAAAGGGCTTATGTTCTTTAAGCTAATCTACCTTTGGTTTTGTTTTAGTCCTTATCAACGAAGAAGCATTGTGTCCTCTTCCTACCCTGTTAAGACTAGTTGATATATTCACTAAGACATTTGTCTCTTGATTATATCTTTTTTTCTCACATCTAGTGTTGTTAATTAACTTAATTTATGTGATCAACTTATAGAAAAATAATAATAACCATAATCATAAACACCATGCATCGACATATATCATAAGAAAAAACATACATCATTAGCATATCCATCAGTGTGTCAAAGTCAAGTGTCCATGAACAATAAAGCAAGTAACCATTTTCATCACATGTCTAAATCTAAATAATGAAGCATGTACTCATTAAAATTTATCCTATCATAAACATACATGTCATAAAGCATAACCATAAATAAAACAAGATACATCTCATCACATGCCTAGCTAGGTGAGTCTACATCCATATCCATAACATAAGCATAATCAATATATCATCATCAATAATCAATGTAAACATCACATCATCTCATAAACATCAAAATAAACCATAGACCATGATAAATAAACAAGGATCATATATATAAATCATGAGTCTAACATAATAATATATACAATAGATTTACATATCTCTCTCTCTCTCAAAATGTACATCTCACCACATTGGCTCACTAGCTAGTATCAAAATGATATACACCAACTTATAATATATTTAAACAATATCAGAGTTATGCCCTTGGGTACCATTATCTCCTAGAATACCACTAGGTACTAGTGCCTACCCCCCTAAAGTACCTATATGTCCACCTATAGACATATCCCACTGCTTTAGTGTCACTACGTTGGCACCACCTACCAAACTAGCTTTGTACTCACCCCATCAAAGCTCATCCAAATAATGTCTCAAGATTATAGCCTCATAATAGCATAACTCCTCTACTATGGCTAGGTATCATGCCATGGGGATGGTGCCTATGGGTCCTACAAGTATCACAATTACTCCTCCTCTTTATCTCAAGGAGTCTCACTCTTGTGTAACTAAGGCTAGTGAAGCTCTAGCCTAGTCCCTATAACCTATGAGTGTAGCCACCTAACCCTGTAAGGCTGCTACCTAACCCTATAAGGCTACCACCTAACCATGTAAAGTTGTAACTTTTGACTATGTAGTAGCTAGCATCATTCTTACATGTGCCCTTTGTCTTCCTCTCCCATCTAGGTCCATACCTATCTGCCTCCTACCACCATCATCTTCACCAAGATCCACTACCACATATAAATCCTGGTACCATGTAGGATACCCATCAAGAAATCCTACATCATCAATTTTTTGGCCTCATTGGTAGTTCTTCATGATCAATTAAAGTTAGTATTGGATGTGGCTCAGGTAATAGAATCTCTACATCCTCATGTTGGTACCTATAGAATGGGATTGGGATACCCTGTACTAGGCCAAAATGTCTTTGAACCTTTTCAAAAGGGATGAGCTCTACCTCCCCATCCTGCCTACCAAATATCTACCTATAACTCTACAAGGATAGAGTCTCCCTCCTATAGTTGACCCATATTGAAAACTAAACATATGGCCTCTAGATAACTTCACCAACAACCAAAGTAGTTATTGCACCTCTAAACTAATCTACATCATGTGCTCTTCTTCTTGCACTTGAGGAAGTAAAGTTAGCTTTCCACCTCAATAACTCATTGAGAAATCCATCTTAGCATATCCCATCCATGGTATCCCCATTAACCTCAGCACTCAGATGTGATCATAAGCCCAATAGTGTAGAACAAGATTGACACTAATTTCATACCTCTTGTGAGGTCTGAAACCCCATATCTCTTTATATATCTATACCAAAAGCACATGTACCCATCTAAACATTGTCCACCCTAGTAACATCTCAACCAACATCCCCAGTAGCAAGTATGGAAACCTCCCACTTCTCACATCAGGAAGGGGAAAGCATGACACTACCATCATCATCATCACTAGTCTCCTCTCACCCCTCACCCTTTGATAGAGCATAGAGTAACTAAATCCCCTAGTGTGCCACCTAACACAATATTTATTATCTCTATCATCTCATCATGCTTCTCTCACTCAATATGATTTATCATCTCAACTTGTAAGGGAAACTAAGTGATCTTGTGCATGTCCTATAGTAAGATAGTCATCTCACCAGTCAATAAAAGGAAGGTGTTCTTGGTCAGATCCCATCCCTCGATGAGGGCCATGATCATAGATGCATTCCATGACACATGCTAATAGTATCACATCGCTTCTGACTTAATCTCCTCTAAATACACCCAATCTATTAGGATCATACCTTGGTGAATCTTGGCAAAGATGTGAGGCTCCTGATCTTGCATTTGTATTTTCTCCCAGGCCTATAATGTTTGATGGCACAACACAAATTTAGCTCTTTATTCCATGATTACCTATGAAATTAGCTCATTCAACTTCTACCTACCCTTAACCAATTTTTCCATTGCACTACTAGCATTCACCTTGAAAACTAAACTCTTTTATCCTTACTACTCATTGTCACACAACAACATTACCCCAAACAACCTATTGATTAAACACTTTACCAAATATAACATTTTCTACCACCTAAACTAGCCTTCAAATTTAAAAACCACTCAACATAACTTTTTTCTCAACTGGGTCAACTATCGATGGTCATGGCGATCACTAATCATCAAGCATCCATCTCTTTATGGATGTTGACCGTTGACAGTCGATCATGATCACTGATGGTCACTACGGGTGTTTCATGAGCAGAACACCCAAACCCTACTTTACCCAAAAACATTCCCACAACCCTAAACCCTAACAAATTCACCATAAATTGACGTCTATCTAAACCCTACCTAACCTACCCCTACCCACCTACTAAATTAACAAATAAATTTAACCTAATAGACTAAAAACCCTATCTAGGGCACAACTAGGTTAAACCTTGCCTACCAATCACCTAAAATTTCAAATTAAATGTAATGACAATTAAAAATTGACAACTAATTTATTAATGTAAGCATAATCCATACCTCATTCTATAACTTCCATTAAGGACGAATCTGAGGACCCCCTACCCATCCTCATCCACATCTATGTTGCATCTTGACTCAATCAATCTCAGTAAATCTTGGTCCACTCACCTAATCAAATTCTTACCTAGTAATCACCATTATCACTATTCTTGCCCAAAATAACAAATGCCAAAACTCAAAGTCAAATAATTGCAATAAGCAAATACAACAAGTTTTTTTTATTTTTGACTGCTAGACTTTCAGGGTTTGTCCCCTGATGATCGATAGTTAAGGTGATCATCGATGGTCACCTTTATCCCCCTTGACCATCGATAGTCAGGTTATTCAAAGTTTTCATTTTTCCTTAAGTAACCCCTTTCAATCAAAACCCAATAAATCACCCACACATGGAGACTACCTTTTCCACCCACCCTAACCACCTCGTCACCTCGCCCTTGGTCCATTTTGACCCAACTAGTGCATGTTTTGTCATGATTTTTGCCTAGTCTTTTTAACCATAATGATAACATTGCCATGTTGACCACTTTTGTACTTGTGCTACCTCAAGCATACCTAACCAATTGGTGTCTTATCGAGATTAATTCTTACCTCAAATACCTAAAACTTCATTAGACTAATTTATGTTTTCCCTAAGAGCATTTCTTGCCTTAGATACCCATGGAATCATAGCCATTGCTTGGGAGACTTGCATTTATGAGTGAACCCAATTTCCAAACCTAAATGTGATCACATAATCCACTTATCACTTATCCTTCTAAGCACTAACCTTTGTTTTTACTAGCTATGGAAACCTAGTTAATGCATGATCTTAGATATCACACTTTTGTATGAGTTTGTGTGCATGTTTGTGCTTCAGTGCCCAACATATCACCCCTATTTTATCATCACCTTCACCACTTATCAAACCTTCACCTGATATTATTTCACCTCATCACTTCCTCGTTTGAGGGGGAACACCTCCTCCCATACTTGGGGCAACCAGACCTTTGACCAACAATTAGTTTTTTTTAATAGCTTATTGATTCAAATCTATAAAATAAAAAGGGACAAAATTTAGACACTATAAATCTATATACTACAATTTTGAATGTTGAAACACCCTTAGACACCCTTGAGACCAATTTTACCCTTTGATCCCTAACCAAAACTAACCATGGTCAGTTTGACCAACTAACTAAGCCCACCCTTTAGCCACCTTTTTACCTTGGCCCTCGACCATCAACGGTTAGGATGACTATATATGGTCACCTCAACTACCGACAGTCAAGGTTACACTGCCTAACCATCTAAACACTCACATCAAATCTACCCTTTTTTTATAAAAATAACTTGTCTAAATCCATGTTCAATCTATTACATGCATGATTTATAATTATAAATCTTAGTTAATGTTTTATTGTACCTCTCCTTCCTTGCCTATAAGAAGAGAGGAGGAGTTGAAATGGATCCAAACCTATCAAAAGATTTTGTGTCTAGAGCTTCTTTTGTAGGTATCCTTCCAACAATCTAGTGATCCAACCATCATAATAGAGAGCCAACTTATCACTGCCCCTCAAATGACAGCCAAGTACTGTTACTCTACCAATATCATGTTAGACTCTACCAATGAGCTAACCACCTCAACCATTCATCCGACCAACCTTCTACAAGCTAAGTATTTATTTTCCAGTATTCAATTACTTTATTTGTATTTTTCAATAAATTCAGTACAAGCCAACCTCCCAAGGTTGCCTTTTTTTATCCTATCAATCATACTTTTTATCAACCCAAGCCAATACATAGTAACCATCAACGGTCACCTTGATCATCAATGATTTGTTCAACCATCGGTGGTCACCTTAACCATCGATGGTCACATCAACTGCCGATAGTCATTGTGGTAGAAAATAATAGCAATTTATTTTCACCCTCTTACCCTCAACCAAACCTAACTTTCTATGTCCCTTCCTATTCACAGACCCCTATCCTATTTTTTTAAACACACTTGATCTATTTGGCATCAGTATTAACTTGTATATTTCTAAATTATTAATTTCTAACCTATTTCTTTATCAATAATTTCTTATGTTCTAAGTTATTAGCTTTTTATTATTGATGCAAGTACTTTATCTTCTATTTTCTAAACTTAATTGTTTAAAATGTGTAAATTGATATCCCCCAAGGAAGATCCTACTTCTGAGAACTAGCTAGTGCTAGGCAATCCACCTAACTATCTATCTAACCAACCATTTGCTTTAGTACTATCTTATTTGTAGGTTATCCTCTTAAGCCAAAGAGGATTTCTTCATAATTGTCTGATTCAATGCATGCACAATTGAGCAAGTTTTTTAACCATACCTATATTTAGTTTCTTCTTCTTCCTTTATCAAAATATAAGCTGAAATTCATTGAAACACCCAAAAACTATGTTACAAACACTTAATCAAATGAATACCTTTCAAGCTTGTAACACAAATCAAATAATGAGAATGAAAAATCACTTTATCCATCTTCAAACAATCCTCAACTAATGACTTGAGGAGTGCATAACCAAAATGTCCTACCTCCTCTTCATTGAAATTCCCAAGGCAATCTCATCCCTCAAACTCCTTCGGTCAACAAAACCATTAAGCATCTTCAAAATTATCCTCTTACTACTCAAATTGCTAATATTGATATAGGAGGTATCACCCTTACAATTTCTTATAATGGATCAACTAATCCTACCCTTCATCTTAAAACATTTGGAAATCTTTATAAGCATTGGTTCAAATTGAACACCTTTGTTTATATTAAGGTCTTATCCAAAATCCTCATGGGTGATGCCTTAGATTGGTACAATCAACTTAGAACTCATTCCATTGCTAGTTTGGAAGATTTAGTGAATGCCTTAGTTCAAGAATTTCAAACTAGTGATCTTGAAAATACTTTGGCCCACTTCATAAATTACAAACAACTTAAACATGAAACTACTCCAACTTTTGTTAAAAGGTGGAAAAAAATTTCAAACAAGTGTGAACATAACATGACCAATGATAATATTTTCCATCTCTTCACTAATGCTCTTTCCCCAAGTTATAATATCAGTTCTACACTCTCTCTCCACATACTTTGGAGGAGGCTATTGACCATGCTAAATGCCAAGATTTCCTTATGTGTCAATTCAAGCCACCCCAACCTTCTACAGGTCCTCATCTCTTACTTAAAAATAAAATTTTTAATGCTACCAATGATGGTGTCATAGACTCTTATGACACCATTCACACTATTCAAGTTGTTGTTCCTAACCAGTCTTCAAAACCATCTCCCCCTTCTCATTAATACACCAATCCTCATCTATCTTCAATAAATATCATTAATGTTCACAAACCTCTATCCTCATCTAAATTACTCAAGAGTCTACCTAGGCCTCTTCCATAATAACTTAATCCTACTTGTCCTATGAAATCCTGGTATGATCCTAACAAATTTTGTTGGTTTCATGCTAGTTAGGGTCACTTTCATGAGACCTATAGGCAGCTCTATAATTTAGATATGGATTTTATTCTTGGTCCTAATTTTGATCATGATTCAATCATTTGAAAGCATCAAAAATATTAAGAAATTCATCTTAAGGGTCATGAATCACATACTAAATCTCAAGCCTTAAATCAAGACAATACTCATTTAGCTATCTACAAAGACCCTCTTTCTAATCATCAACCTAATGAAGACACCCAAGATAAGCCCACCCCTTCCACCAATAATGTATAAATCCTTGTTTATCCCACTTTTGAAGATAATGTAGTTAACATAACTAATATGTGAAGGGTGGTTGCTTTTATTAACACTCAGCCTGTCTACACTCCTCCATCATCCCAAACATATCATGTTATCTAGTATTCTTATCTAACTCATCTAAATAAGTTAGGTAAAGATGACCTTATAACCTTTGATGATCCAATTCCCAATTCTTCATTGGATAATACTTCTCATTATATTTCTACCATCTCTCCCTCTTCCAACACTAATAATAATCAATCTTATACTAATACTTCTTCTACCAACTCTCAAAACTAACCTGAACTAAATATTTCATCTTTGTAACATAATTTGCAACCTTGTTCTAAACCTTCTCCTTCTTATTAACATCAATTCTAATACACTTCATCTCCTCCTTCTGAGGACCTTCTTAATCACTATGCACCTATTTCTAACAACCTTCTCATGGGTTATGATGAATGGGATGCCATTATGGAGCTTACTAATCTCCCATCCCAAATTTTGTTCCATGAGCTTATGAGGACCTCTCTACATCATATAAACCATCTTATGTAACTATTGTTTAATATGAACATCCCTCGTCCTCCCCTAGCAGGACATGAAATAGCCTTATCTAGATATGAGGATAGTATATTACAACAATGTGAAGAGATGTCTATCAATGTTGACAAAACTATGGATACTTCTCTTTCCTTAAAATTTATATATATTTTATGATTCTTGATGAGAATTTTATTCATTTGGATGATCCTCCCTTGTTCATTAGTATCCAAATATGTGATATCCAAGTTAAACATGCATTGATTAACAAGGGTTTTGGTACCTGTGTTGCCTCTCTCAATTTCATTAAGACCCTTAGATATTCTGAATACAACCTCCATTCCACATGCAACACATGCTAAAGATATTATAGAAGTAAAATGCCTCCTTAGGTTGTGTGTGTCTTCCTATTTCCCACCTATCACCGTTCATGTTAAGGTGATGATCTTTAACTTTCCTCTCTCTTATTATATCTTGCTTGGTAGGCTATGGAATCCCCGTATGATAGTAGTTGCTTCTTACACTTGCCAATGTGTTAAATTCCCTCATAATGAATCCATTTATAGGAATCAAGGTGACATTAACCCTTGGAATTTCAAAAAATTCCAAGACTGTGGTGGCTTCAAAATTCCTACTCTTGAACCTTTGCCTAGTTTTCCATTCCCTAAGTCTTAACGCTTTAATTTTCCCATCAATTCCACTAGAGATTACAACAAGCATCCAAAACTTATTGGTAATATTCCTTCTAACCTCTTAGACTCCAATTATGATGATCTTGATGAGATTAACCTAAATATTAAAACTTTTTATATCTCACCTCATCTCATATTGTATCTTCCTACTTCTTTTTAGCTTCATTCTCATAAACCTCCTTGTGATGACATTCCCATAATCTTGACCAAGACTTGGCACTCTATTCACCACACTTAGATGATAAGTTCATCCCTACTTGTGTCATTGATCTTCACACACTAGATTATGATGATGGTTATTCATTAGATGATCCATTCTTAAGCAGTCTTGTCTAAGCTCATGATGCTAAAATTATCCATTATCGTTCTTATTTATTTGATTCTTTTCATATATCTTCCTATTTTCCCTTATTTATAGTTCCTAATTTTAGTATTTTTTGTCTTTATCATAGGGTAGAGATGGTTTCAACACCTCTAGTTTTTGTGGATCCTCGTAGGACTATGTTCATAGATCGTGCTATTATTGGGCCTTATTGCTTTGCTAGGTACCCTGATCACTATAGCTTACTTATCCCTAAGATGCATGTGACCCTTCTTCGGCCTTTTTTAGATCCCATCCCTATTTCAATAGAACCTACATTAGAACCCATTCCTATTCCTACTATATTTGAGCCCATTCTTGCTCCTGTTATAATTGAGCATGTTCTTGTTCCCATTATTGTTGAGTCTAAACCTAGTTATGATCTTATTTATCCTTCTATTGAGCTTATTCTAGTTCCTTCCCAACCACCACCCAACCTTGGTGATGGTTTACTTCCCTTGCTTAAGATGGCTCTGTTTCCCACTAAATGGGTCAATTAGTCTTCTCCATCTTCTCCTACTCCTATTACACCTCCTCCTATGAGTGCTTATATTAAGACCACTCACAAGCATATCTATTACTTCTATGGAACAGATAATCATTCATCCACCCATTGTCATTAGATGCGATAATATATTGATACTTTGCATCATTCTTCCCTTTAGCCTTTAAATAAAACCATGCCTCCCCTGAAGGTACTTCCTAAATATATTCCTAAGTATGGTGAGGTGTATTATCTAAGGCACCAATGTGGCACCCATCACACCGATCATTACACCGATCATTATTGCATCCTTCAGCAACACCTTAAGGATAACTTTGTAGTTATTCTTGAACCTTATTCTATTCCTCCCATAGGTCATTCCTATAAGAAATATCCTCCTTTTTCTCCCATGGTTCCACCTCTTATGGTTTTATCCCCTCATATGGTCCCTTCATCACCTTCTGTGCCTCCACCCATGACTCCTTCACCCATGGATCTTCCCTCACCTATGGATCCTTCTCCACTAGTGACTCCTACATTTCTTGTAGAGCTTGCTCCCATGCATTCTCCTAAGCATCCCTTGCCTGATTTCCCTCTTCAACACGCTCCATCTAGCATTCCTACTTTTTCTATGGAAGAGATTAGAAGAGAAGTATTTTTCTAGTTTTCATTCAAAATAGATAAGACATTAGCAATAGTCTGCATCTAGGTTCATAGAGATCTATCTGATGTTTTGGATAATGTGTGTGGGTAGATTTAGTAGTATTTATCAGCACATGCTTGGTGATTTTACAATTAAATTTAGATTGGACATGTGCTCCAATCTTATCTTTATCTATCTATTATATCATTTGACACTATGTCAAATTCTTATTTATCTTACATGGTGAATTTACTTTCGCACTCTACATTAATTATATTGCCATTTATGTTTGCTTATGGATGTCTTTCCTTATCATTGATTTATTTTTATTTCCTACTAAAAAATTCCCTTCTTGTGTATTTATGATTATTTATTTTCTTATCTCTATTTTTCATAGATAATTGTCATTATGACCTAGTTATACAAACCTGGTTCTCTTTTAATCATTTCCTATTACCATGTGATCAGTTAGTAGATAATTCATCTCATTATACTTTCCTTTCACCGGTCCACTTTGGATCTCCTTATTCCCTTTCTTCCCCTTTTCACAAAATAAGCATATACATGTTGGTCCATTGTTAAGCCTAAGTGTCTTAGTCAGTCTTGTCATTGGTTACTTAGATTCCTTTATCCTAAGCCTAAAAATCATTTGTGTGTATCACTCTATCTCTCATGATTGGTCATTCCAAGTCTATATGGAGGAGGAATCATAAAATCCATAAAAACTATGCAAAAACCAAATCATTTAACAAAATGCAATGATACAAAAAGCAATAACATATAAATTTATTAAAATTCCAATCACACTAAAAGACATAATTCAAAGAGCATCTCCTTCTTCTAGTCTAAGCTCAAACTCCATAGTTGGCCTCATGATAGAGCTGAGGTACTTTGGGGTGTGATAGGCCAGTAGATTAGAAAAGGAGAATAAAAAAATATTTTAGTGCTACCTACTTTCTCATGCAAGTACCCAATCTTCACAGTAGACCAATAGCTCTATAAGGGGTCCTAAGGAACTGGGAACACATCATGGGAAGGTAGGTCCATTTTAATTTTTTTTGTACCAATTGACCTTCATGAGTTGATCTTATTATCATGCTTATTTGCTTGTAAAGCTTTGTGTCTATAGTGAATAGGTTTCCTTTGTACATTAATGGTCACCAGTCACTTAATATCTTCTCATGTCTTTATTATGCCTCCTGTCTCCTAAGGTCTTATCATAAGACACCTAAGTCATTATTTTTACACTCCCTTTTTCATGCCTTACTTTCCTCATATTTCCTCTTGAAAATTATTTTTTTGTTCATTGATCACTCCCCTTGGGATTCCATTTGTGATTTTCATTATAAGACCATAGATAGGACCCGACCATTCTCATAAATTACCACAACTTCACCTTCCTATTACCCACATCCTTTATTACCCAATTTTCATATTTTATTCCACCTCATTGGTGTTCCCTTTGTGATTTTTTAGTGTAAGACCATGGATAAGACCTAGTGTTCCTCACAAAATATTCTAATAATCTAATTCACAATCAAATACATGTGTTAAGTATGAGATAATATGTTATTGATCATGAAGTTACAAGCCATTGACATGCTTCTCAACTTGATTTACTAGTTTTATGCTTGCTTCATTTCTCTTTTGCCTTTTATCTTCTTATTTTCTGATTGCATGTAAGAATACAACTATTTCTTGAATTTTTCATACTTCCTAGCTTGAATTAGTGTGATAAATTTAGGACCCATATTTTCAAATTTTGTTTCTCTCTTATACTTCTCAATGTGATTTATTATGATTGATTGAATTAATTGATTTGTTTTTATACCATTTGTCCTTTTTCATACCTTCCATTTTATTACATTATTTTCATAATTCCCAACATGATTTAGTGTGAACTTACTTGTTTTAATTTGGTTCCAATCTTTCATCTAGTTTAAAAATAAATTCTCTTTTACCATTTTGTTTACCATCCCCTTTAGTTCTTTATACTTAGTCATTTTCTTGTTATTACACATTTTCCAATGTGAAATAGTCTACAATACATTTTTGATTGATTATATTTTACCAAGTCATTTTTGCCTATTTATTTTTAACTATACATGTGTTATACATAATGCTATAAATGAAACCACAACTCATTAATTTCCACACTACTTTTGGCATATCCATGCTACTTGTGGATTCCTTAGTCTAACCCCTCAAAATAGAACATTATAATGAGGTTGTTTGAGATCTCAGTCTCAACACCTGCCCCTATAGATGAGTTACTTGAGCCTGTACCTATGCTAACTAGGCCAAGGTCACTAGATGTGTCACTCTCTCCTACTCCTATACCTGTGTCATATGGGTTAGGTATGCTACATGTGTCTCTCTCCCTTTCTCCTATACCTATGTCATATAGGTCAGGGTTTTTATATGTGTCACTCTCTCCTAAGTATGTGCCTATATCATCTATGTCATTATAGCCATATGTGTAGTTTTTTCCTCTACCAAGGCCTCCCATGCCCATGTCTCACTTACACCCATCTCTATTGGTGGTTGCATCCTATCTCTATATGCTCATATATGCCTCATTCCCTTTCCATCTAGTCTAAACTAGCTCACTTGAGTTGGGACAAATGGTACCCTGGGGTCCTCTAGTATAGTGGGGTCATATGGCATCAGTGTCTCATCCAAGATATCATGGAGTGATCCCCTCAAAAGAGACCCCCATATGATCTCCTCCTCTTTTTATACACCTAAAAAATCAAACCAGATAGATATTATATCACTAATATATCAAAATCTATCTATCTCTAATATATTTCAAATAAAACTTAAGAAATAATTTAACCATATTTTATCACCTATATATGTATCAACCACTACTATCTTACCATCCACATAACCATCGAGCATAGTTTCCCCATCCATGTGTCCTTTGATTACCTCCTCTATCGATCACCTCCTAAACACAAATCCTAGAGATGCCATGTGTACCCATCTTAAGCTAACCCAGAGTGGTCTCTCTATTGTCCAACTCTACTCTAACCCACCTACTAGGTTATATAAGACATCTATGGTCTATGTTATCTCCTATAGCCTCTATTGACACTGTGTCCTTGATGGTCACTACTCTTCCTCTTATGGAGCTAGTGGTGGTACCTCTGGTACTCTCACCTCTGCATCCATCTCTTCCTACTCTATTGCTTATTGTGTTTGACCAATCCTTGGTCTCTCATGATGTGGCCTATCCATCGACCCCTCCATTAGTGGTCCTAGTCCTCATCTCCCCCATGGCTCTCTCACATTTTGGGCCCAAACCATAGGCACCACTATTAGCCTCACTAGGTGAGGCAAGCCCATCTACCATGGTACTCAAGCTACTAGATGTGGCTCCATCCACTAGGTTTAATGCCTTATCACCTCTATCTATGATAAAGCTAGTACAACTCTATCCTAGATCAACCATGTAGTCATTATATTCCCATAAGGATTCCATACTATGTTTTCCTATCTCACTATCCATAGTGATGTCATGTGGGGCATGACCTGCACTACCTAGTCTTGTCCTCATCTCAGTACCTGAGGTGACCTATCATCAACCACATGGGATAACCCAACTATTAAATACATGGGAAGCCTCTCATAGATTCATGCCATTAGTAATATGATTGATCCAATAGACTTCTTCCCTTTGACCAACACTCCATACATGTCATTTATAAGATGGACTCAGATGATAGACCCTAGATCATATAGTATTCTCTCCTCTAGTAGCATCTGGCTCAAGGCTATCACAAATAGTGGTACCTTACCATATGACTTATGTTACAAAACTCATGTTGTCATAATTCTTATCATATCCTTCCAAATATATATAATCTATGAGGTATACATGTCAAGCATGCTCACTCTCCAACTTGAGTATATCATCTCTAAGCCTATATTCCATACGGCATAAACTCTCCTCTCCTCATCACTATTTGGTATCCCAGTCATCACATGTATCTATGCTATCAGTAATCCTAAGATGGAATGTACATCCTTTAGGGTGATATCCACCTTTATTATATCCCCCTCCACCTCCCACCTAAAGGTGTTAATCAATCATTCCCAACATCCTAGTAACATGACTAACAAATATGAGCTTAAGGGTATCCTACGCATCACTGTTATGTTATTTAGGCCTAGAGAGATCAATCTCACCCTATCCTTTGTCATCAAACACTTTAGTAGATATGGTATCCATGATGCATCTACCAAACACTAGAATCTGGGTCATCCCTGCACTCAAAAAATAATATAATATGTATTAGATCCTCCATGTCATGTATAATCAAAATACATAATTTTTAAAATTTTAATAAAAAAAGCCTAAACCACTTTAATTTATTCATTTTTAAATATTTTTAGCCTACTCACCCCTTTTAACCCTCAATTGGTCATTCTGGGGTCATTCTAGCAATCTTTCAGCCACTTGCATGCATTTTTGTACTATTATAGTTCTTTAGTCAAACTAGTTTGACCAAAATTTCCCTATTTTTAACTTGGTTGACTTAAAAATCTAAGTCAACCCTCTTATTTCACCCTTAGTACTACATTGTCATTCTGGGCTTTTCAAATCAATTGGCAAAACTATACTAGGTTAGTAGTCTATAAAATGTACATGGTCGGTACATACCTACTAGGTTGGTAGTGTGGATTTTGCCAAATTTCAGCCTATTGGGTTGACCCTATTGTTTTTCCCTACCACCCCTTGCATTCTACCAAAAAAAATTCCTTCTATATCTTCTTTCCCCAAACCCTTCAAACCCATTTCTTTAAATGGTTTTTTCTACATATAGCATCTGATTTGGTTTCATTTCGATGTCTGAAAGTGCTTCAAATTACACTTAAAACATTAAAATATCTAAAAACTTGGTTTAAGATTCTTAGTTGCCTACCTTTCCTGTACCCACTGCTACCTCTGTAGGTCCTTCTCACCTAGCCTATCTTCTCCTTACCATCATAGCTCATTTGATCTCTTAAAGCTCTTTTTCTCTCCTTCACAAGTCAAAAATAACAAATGACTTTCATTTCACCCTGTTTAAAATCACTTTTCAAAATCTAAATCTTTCAATTATTTTCCTATAGATTCTTTGTTTTGCTTCTATATTTGTTTTTACTCATCCATTTTTTAAACCATAAAATGTTCTAGATTCATGATGACATGGAGAATCTTTTCCACTATCATATGCCTATCTTCCAAAAAATTTGATTTTTGTTTTTATTTGTTCTAACTTCTACAAGTTTGCCTAGTGTTTTTCACATTAGACACCTTCATTTTTATTGTAGTCTATTTTTTTAATCTATAGAACTAAGGTAATTAAATAAATGTGTTTTTCAATTATGTACTTTCATTTATTTATTTTTTTGCTTAATGTATTTACTAAGCATAAGTGTTATGTGTTATCATGTTCTATTTCCCAAAGCACCATCCCATGTTGCACTCACATGACACGTGATGAGCTTTGAGTGGGGCATATGTATATTATGAGTTGTTGGGTGTCGTTATTCCCTACATTTAATCAACTTTTTGTTGATGTCATATTTAACCAAGGTTGTGTCTAAAGCTATATGTAACAAGAGGAATCATAGCGATTTAGTAATTGATTGTAGGTATTTGTATTTTTTATTTTTTAATTTTTGGGGGATTTTTAATGTCTTAAGGATTTCTTTGTCAGGACCTTATTGGAATAAAATGATGAAAATTGCTGAAAGTAAACACACGTTTGTAGAAATGAATTTGCTGGAAGTAAACACACATTTGCAGAATGAAATAAAATGCTGGAAATATACACACTTTTGCAGAATAAAATAGATTGTTGGAAATAAACACACTTTTGCAGAATAAAATAGATTGCTGGAAAATGATTGTAAAGAAATGAGAATTTAATCTAAAATGCATGCAGGAACAAATTTACAATAAATTTTAACTTTAAGGAGTTGGAAGCATTTATAAATCTAACAGAGTTACCTATTTGCTTGAATAAAATATAAATGCTGACCAAAAATGAAGATCCTGGTTCTTTGGAGGAGTGGTCCCTTGCTCTGCCTAGAAACAGGATTGAACAATTTATTTCTTTCAAAATAGAAACGGCTTATTTCATTGATAAAATGTTCTGTATTACAAAAATGTATTAATCTATCCTTTTCTCTCTATTCTTCAATGATCTTCTTCTCTCTCTTCCTAAATTCCCATGTCTCTATATATAGATGCTTTGATGGTTGTAATTGTTTCATAGATACGATGGAACAGAATTGCACCCAGAATGGATGTTAAATCAAGATGTGGCTGGATGTCCAGCTGTGTGATAAATATCTTGAATCTACAAATATGAAATCAAGAATCTGTTCCTAATTTAATGGGATCATTGACCTGATAGATCGCCAGCCATTTTGGAATAGATCCTTATCAGTTCTATATCTAGCTACAAAAGTTCTGGAGCTTATCTGCAGGAGTACCAAAGCTAATTCAGATAATTTTGGGGCTAAATATAGAGTTCTAGAGCTAATTCTAAAAATGTGACAACTTGAAATAGTATGGTGGAGTTCTAGAACTAAGCTGAATTGATTTCAATGCTTCTAAAAACATGCAATCCACTTCATATTTGTTCTTTTGCCTGATGATGACCTATTTTATTGCAAAACTTAAATTTTCCAACACACTTGTTAGGAATTACAGGGTTTTTTAAATGTTAGAATCACAATCAACAAAAGATGGATAATTACATCTTAACTCATCTCAGATCAAAATAAAATTTACAAAAAGCAATCAAACTTAGTAGAAAGAAAGAGTAAGATGAGGTCATTTATTATACATTTATTGGGCATATCCTGGCCTCATCATTTCCCCCATACTTACTTGTTTGTAAGTCCCTTTACAAACTTCACTCTTCAAATTCAGGATTATATATCCTGCATTCTATTTGATTGCTTAGATCAAATGGCTAGAACTGAATATCCCAATGCTTTGATCCAGAGGTATTATACCCAGCTCTGGCTTCTACTTTTCTTTTCCATTCCACAAATTGAGTGGGATTTTGAAGTTCTCTTTTTTTCCAAGGAGATATGGGAGTGAGAAGTAGAGGTGGCCTTGTCCGCATGCCTATCCATATGCACCAGGGAGTTTCATCGATCTGAGGAATTATTGTGCATAAAGCTTTTGCCCTTTCTAGACTTGAGATCAAATTTGAAGGGTATATCACTTCCCTTATTTTCAATGCCACCAAAATAAATTCCCATCTTTTTAAACATGCATCATAGATATTATCAAAATTTTCCTTCTCATAAGAGGTGAAGACATCCATGCTTTGTTGTAAATTGAAAAGATAAGGTCCCTTGAATTTGTCATTAAATGCATGGGATTGGAAATGTGTAGCAAAGGCGAGTGGGTTACCATAATGAATTCTCATATAGAGACCAGATGAACTAGCCTTTGACCAATGCTCTGACTTCTTTTTGATTCCCATGATTTGTGCTTCTTGAATTTTACACAAGTTAGTTGAAGATTGCTTCTCTTATCAGTGGAACTGACAATTTTAATTGCAAAACTAGCAGATTTGGTTGCTGATTAGGCAAATTCGATAGCAGAATTACTGTACTCAGCTATAAAATTTAGCAATTTCAACTGCAAAACTACTGTACTCAGCTGCGGAACTGATGGAGGTAATTCATTGTATCTCTTTTGAAATTTGTCTATAACTAGCTTTTACTTTATTGGTTCAAGAATGATTCTTTATGACTATTCACCAACTCATTCCATCATCTATATCCTTCTCATGATTTTGCACATTTAACCATGATGTATAATAAATGACCCATCATACTAATTTTTCTAAATCAAGTCTAATCACACATCCAAAATTTCAATCTAACCTTTAATAAGTTAAAAACATAATTACCGTCCTTGATGATGTAATCCCTTCGTCATGATGACTCATCATTCCTAAAAAGCGGTTAGAAAACAGTTAAAAAAAATCTTTATTTAAATTAGCCATTTATTTGAGAAGATCAATCGCCATTACTGGTTTTCAATTGATCTTTTTTTTTTTTTGGAGAAGAGAACGCCATTTACTAGTTTTCATCCTCTTCCCTTTATTCTGGATCTTTCATCTAATTATTTGATCATTTTGGAAGAACTGGGTTCTTCCATATGATCGAATTCTTTATTTACTTCAATCTGCTTCAAGAATTCATCTTTAATAGGAGGCTTCCTATAAAGTTTTAGCCTATGTCTATTGACCAAGAGTACTCTTTTGCTGCCATCAATAGGAAGTAATTGGGTAGAACCATTGTCAAATATCTGCTTGATCTGATAAGGTCCCAACCATCTAGTTCTTAATTTGCCTTTAAATGGTTGGTACTTAGAATCAAACAGCAATGCCCAGTCTCCTACTTTGAATTATCTTTCTTTGATATGTGAATCATGCCATTGCTTCCTTTGACCTTGGATTGTCTCTGTCTGGTGAAGTGCTTCCATTCTAAATTCATCCAATTCATTGAGTTAAAGGATTCACTCCTTTTGAGCTACATCCAATTCAATTCCACCTTAGATGTTGTCCTCAATGTCTGTAGTTTGAACTCAATAGGCAACAAGGGATTTTTTCCATAGACTAACTCATATGGTGAAAACCCTGTTGTAGTTTTCCAAGTTGTATTGTAATCCCAGCTTCAAGTAGTCTTTTTACCCAATTTCTTCTTTTAGCTTCAACTGTTTTAGTGAGGATATTTTCTAATTCTCTATTTGTTACTTCAACTTGTCCATTTGCTTGCGGGTGATAGGGAGATAACTTCCTATGATTGATCTGATAATACGTTGTGAAGGCATGAATCATGTTGGACATAAATTGTGGTCCCTGAACTGAAACTAAGCTTTTTGGTGCTCCAAAATTTACCATAATTATGTGCCAAATTAAATTAACAATTGCTTCTTTAGTGGCATTTGTTAAAGCCTGCACTTCTACCCATTTTGTTACATAATCAGTACACACAAGAATGTGTTCTTTTCCTTATAAAGGAGGATTAAAGGGTCCAAAAAAATCCAATCCTTATCTCTCAAATGGATCAATCACTACTTGTGGTTGTAGAGGCATTTCATTGGTAATGGTTGGTTGTCCCATCCTTTAACAAGGATCACACCCCCTGATATATCTCTTCACATCTTTGTATAGAGATGGCCAATAGTAACCAGTGCTAAGTATCTTATGAGTTGTTCTTTTCACTAAATAGTGTCCTCCACTTGGTTCATCATGACATGCCTAGAGGATGTCAAAGATTTCATCTTCTCTCACACACCTACGTAAAACCAAATCAAGACCACATTTAAATAGCATTCCATTTAACCATTTGAACTGTGCACTAGTTTTGATTAATTTATTTATTTGCTTTTCAGTGAAAGGAGGAAACTTCCCTGTTGCAAGATAATTTGTCATGTCAGTAAACCATGGTGTATTAGCTGAAACAACAAACAATTGTTCATCTGTAAATTTATCCTTGACTGGATCCTACTCCCTTGTAGTGGTCAATCTTGACAAGAAATCAGCTACCACATTCGATTTGCCTGGATTGTCCACAATGGTAATATCAAATTCTTGTAAAAGGAATAACCATCTAATTATTCTACCTCCAACCACTGGTTTGTTCATTAAATATTTAATTGCTGAGTGATCTATATGTATAAATATTTTGTACCATATAATGTAATGTCTAAATATATTTATTGCATAGATCACAGCCATAAATTCTTTTTCAGTGATAGTGTAATTTCTTTTAGTGGGAGTAAGATTTTTACTTAGGTAGTAAATAGCATGTATTCTTCCTTCCTCATCTTTCTGTCCCAAAACTGCACCAATTGAGGTATATGAGGCATCATTTTGGATGTGAAAAGGTTTCTCCCAATTAGGTCCTTGCAATACTGGGGTAGTTACTAATTTCTTTTTAATATCTTTGAAAGCATGTTGACACTGTTCATCCCAAATAAATTCACAGTCTTTGGTAAGAAACTTAAACATGGGGGCAACGATTTTACTAAAATCCTTAATAAAGTGCCTATAGTATCCAACATGCCCTAAAAATGACTTGATATCTATGAGGGTTTGAGGAATAGACAAATCTGAAATAATCTTGATTTCGTTTTGGTCAACCTAAATTCCTCTTTTTGAAATATGGTGTCCTAATACAATCCCTTCATCAACCATTATCAAACATTTCTCATGACTAAGAGACAAGTGATGTTGTTCACATCTTGTTAATACTCTATCCAAATTTTTTAAGGCATCATCAAATGTATCTCCATACACAGTAAATTCATCCATGTATACCTCCACACAGTCATTTATTAGGTCTACAAAAATTGCTAATACAACTCTTTAAAAAGTTGCTAGAGCATTACATAGTCCAAATGGCAATACCCTGTAAGCAAAGGTACCCCATGGACAAGTAAATGTAGTTTTGTCCTGATCTTCAACAACAACTTTGATTTGATTGTATCCACTAAATCCATCCAAGAAGGAAAAGCACTGTTTACCTGAAAGGTTGTCTAAGAATTGATCTATGAATGGTAAGGGAAAATAATCTCTTAGGGTGGCTTTGTTCAGTTCCCTATAGTCAACACAAATTCTCCATTTTTCATTCTTTTTAGGGATAATTACAAGAGGAGACACCCACTGACTATCTGAGATAGGGTAGACAAAACCTACTTGTAATAGTTTTTCAATTTCTTGTTTGACTATATCCCTTAAGATTGGATTAATCCTTCTCTGAGGTTGCCTAACTGGGCTAATGTTTTCATTATAAATGTGATGGGTGTAAATACTTGAATGAATTCCCTTCATATCTCTATATTCCCAAGCAAAATCTTTAGTATGATCTTTTAAAACTGTAAATAGTTTGACTTCTTCATCAGTCTTTAACCAGCTATTAATATTCAAAAAAATTCCTAGTTAAATCTCAACATGTTTGGTTCCAGGATATGATGAACTGATTTGTTGAAGGGGTTCCATTAAGGTGTTTATTAGACATGCATGTGGTAACAACATATGATATGTAGCAACATCTCCAAAAGTTCCTTGAGATATAATGTTGGACAAAGAACAACAGGAAGAGTTATTATACTTATCTTGTTGTAGGTCGAATTCCTCATTATTGTTGTTGTCTAGAAATTCCTCATCATCTCTTGATATCTATAAAGTTGAAGCTATAGATCCTTCCTCTCCCCAAGAGAAATTGCATTCCTCTGGATCGAAATTATCTTCATTTGTAGAGATTGGTGTGGTTCTAGAACTAACTGTGATGGTTCTACTCCAATAACGATTGATGTTTATTTAATGAAGGATTAACTATATCATCTATTTCCCGTACATGATCCTATAATGTTATCATAGCCAAAGAAGAAATATTTTTCTCATTAATTTTAGGATTATCAACCCATAATTTTGCTTGATTATCAATAAAAGGTCATGCAGATGGATATAATGAAATTTGCTTAGAATTCTTACCATTTGAAATAGTCATATCACCTGACCTGCAATCAATTAAGGCAACAACTATAGCTAACCATGGTCTCCCCAAAATAATGGGATAACCAAGTGTTTTACCTTTTGGTTGTAAGATAAGGAAGTCGATTGGATATTCCCATGATTCCACTATTATTGCCACATCTTCAATAACTCCTAGTTTTGCTACAGACTGATCTTCCATCTGCAATATGGTATTAGTAGGTTGTATGACTAGTAATGGCAATGTTTTTAAAGTATCCACTATCATTACATTGATATCTATGCCCAAATCAATCAAAACATTATGTATATCCTTATTCCCTATAGAAACAAAAATATAGGGCTTCCAGGATCTCCATATTTGGGTAGTAGAGTTTTCTTGCTAATAAATCAACAAGTTTCTCATTTACCTGAATATTCTTGGGGTACTACTTCTTTCTTCTAGGTTTTTTAAAACATAATAGTTTGATTAACTTGTTCAAATCTAGAATATACTTAATTGCTTGTAACAACGGTATTTCAATATTCAATCTTCTTAGTTCCTGCACCAATTCAGATTCCTTAAGTTCTATGATTTCTTTAAGTATTTCTGGAAATGGAATCTCAGTAGAAATTCTTTCTGGTTCCTTAACTTTTTTTGTCATCTTCCTTAAGAGTAATTGTGCTAGGGGTTTTAGCTTCTTCTATCATCTCAGTGATTATAACAAGTGGACTGCTAACTATTTTTCTAGATCTGGTTTGAATGTTTTTACAATCCATTGTATTTAAATCAATTGATTTTGTTGGTTCTATTTCATATACAAGAGTTGTTTATTTGTTTCTTGGGTTTGCTACTAGTTGTGCTGGCATTTATGTTTGAACTATGTTTTCAACCTATGGATTTTGTGTTGGAGGTCCCATTATGGTTTGTTGGTTCTAATTTGGATATATTTTCTCTTATACATAATTACTAGGGCCCCATCTAGGTTGTGGCCAAGCATAAAGATTTCCTTGACCAGCCTAAGGTTGTTGATGTCCTTGAGTATACCAAGATTGACGTGCCCACTCCTGAGGATGCCATGTGGGTTGAGGGGCCCAAGGTGGTTGTCCCCAAATTTTTGGTACTGTTTGAGCTACCCATGGCATTATCCAGGGATTAAGGGCTGGTCTTGGCATAAGCTATCCTTGGCTGGGTTGTCTCTGAACAAACTTCAATTCTTCAATGGTGGATGATGTATTGGTTTATTTGAGCTAATTTTTTATGAGTGGAAGAAGAGAACAAGTGTAAGTATCATGTTCTTTAGATTCACAGATAAGACATACTTATGTTTTATCCAAAGGACATTCCCTTATTGCATGCTTCTTCCTGCATCTAGGACAATACATGGCTAATGGTTCAAGTTGGGCATTTGCTTTAGCTTGCAATCCATCCATGGTGGAGGTTAAATTAAACTAATATGTCTATTTTAAAGTTTTCCAATTCATCCATTAATTTGTTCATATCTGGATTTGAATTTTTAACTATTTTCCCTTTTCTACATCCACCCCTTATCCTTGAATAGTTTCTACAAATTTCTATGATTTTGTCCATTCTTAATTGAGCAATGTTTCCTCCACCATTTAAATCAAGGGTTTCCCTAGATTCATCATCCAGACCTTTGAGAAAAATGGTTTTATTTAAATCTTTTTGAAGTAAAAATCTACATCTTTTACTCACAAAGAGGAATCTATCCAAATAATCTTCCTGTTTGATTTTTAAAAATTCCTCCTTTCAATTTCTTCCTCTACAATAATCTTGATATTTGTCTAGGAAGACAATTTCCATTTGTTCCCAATTGGTAATAAAATTAGATGTTAATCCCATAATCCACCTCAGTGCTACATCCTTTAGAGTAGATGGAAACAACTTCAGTTTTTGATTATCTATCTTGTAATCATAAGTTTGACATAGTACTTTAAACTCAAATAGAAATTGGTTAGGATCCTCAGATGACATTCCTCTAAATGTGGGCAAGTGTGCGAGTGAGATGTTTTTCATAGTGGTTTCATCATCCTCGATCTGAATGGGATAGGTAAAGGTTCTCTCAGGTTCTCTTCCAACTTCTCGTGCCATCTCTCTGGTATTTTCTAGTCCCTTCTCCCAATCAATGTGGTATGTGGTCTGTTTTGGGGATGGTGAAAAGTTAGGAGTAGGAGGTTGACTACTCAATTGAGAATCAAAACTTTCCCTCAATGGATCTTGACAAATAATCCTTCTCCCTAAGGTTCTACTTGGTTCTGGTGACTGATCTAAAAATTTTAAAAATGAAAATTTTGCTTCTTGTCTTGTAGGAGATAATGGTGCCTCCCATTCTTGCTCAACATCCTTACTTAAACTAGAGGATGATGGCAATTCTTGTTCAGATATTTTGGGGAGAAATCTACCCTTAGAGTCTTGTAGTCTACTCATAAATTAGGAAAAATTTCTTTAGTTACTAAATGAATGATTGTTGCTCTTGTTGACACCTAATTAGAAAATTCCAACTAGTGAGTCCCTCAGCAACGGTGCCAAAAATGTTGGGTGTCGTTATTCCCTACATTTAATCAACTTTCTAGTGATGTCATATTTAACCAGGGCTATGTCTAAAGCTATATGCAAAAAGAGGAATCCTAGTGATTTAGTAATTGATTGTAGGTATTTGTATTTTTTCTTTTTTTCTTTTTGGGGGATTTTTAATGTCTTAAGGACTTCTTGGTCAAAACCTTATTGGAATCAAACGATGAAAATTGCTGAAAGTAAACACACGCTTATAGAAATGATTTTTTTGTAAGTAAACACATGTTTGTAGAATGAAATAGAATGCTGGAAATAAACACATTTTTTCAGAATAAAATAGATTGCTTGAAATAAACACACTTTTGCAGAATAAAATAAATTGTTGGAAAATGATTGCAAAGATATGAGAATTTAATCTAAAACGCTTGTAGGAACAAATTTACAACAAATTTTAACTATAAGGAGTTGGAAGCATTTATAAATCTAACAGAGTTACCTATTTGCTTGAAAAAAATACAAATACCAACTAAAAATGAAGATCCTGGTTCTTTGGAGGAGTGGGTCCTTGCTCTGCCTAGAAACAGGATTGAATAATTCAATTTGCTTTCAAAATAGAAATGACTTATTTCATTGATAAAATGTTCTGTATTACAAAAATGTACTAATCTATCCTTTTCTCTCTATTCTTCAATGATCTTCTTCTCTCTCTTCCTAAATTCCCAGGTCTGTATATATAGATGCTTTGATGGTTGTAACTGTTTCATAGATATGATGGAACAGAATTGCACCCAGAATAGATGCTAAATCAAGATGTGGCTAGATGTCCAGCTATGTGATAAATATCTTGGATCTGCAAATATAGAAATCGAGAATCTACTCTTGATTTAATGGGATCATTGACCTAACAGATCGCTGGCCATTTTGGAATAGATCCTTATTAGTTTTATATCTAGCTACAAAAGTTCTAGAGCTTATCTACAGGAGTACCAGAGCTAACTCAGATAATTCTAGGGCTAAATATAGAGTTTCTGAGCTAAGTCTAAAAATGTAACAACTTGAAATAGTATGGTGGAGTTCTGGAACTAATCTGAATTGATTCCAATGCTTCCAAAAACATGCAATCCACTTCATATTTGTTCTTTAGCCTAATGATGACATGTTTTATTGAAAAACTTGAATTTTCCAACACACTTGTTAGGAATTATAAGGTTTTTTAAACGTTAGGATCACAATCAACAAAAGATGGATAATTACATCCTAACTCATCTCAGATCAAAATAAAAGTTACAAAATGCAATCAAACTTATAGAAAGAAAGAGTAAGATGAGTTCATTTATTATACATTTATCGGGCATATCCTGGCCTCATCATGAGTCCATAAAATGCAACAACTTGAAATAGTATGGTGGAGTTCTGGAACTAAGCTGAATTAATTCCAATGCTTCCAATAACATGCAATCCACTTCATATTTGTTCTTTAGCCTAATTATGACCTATTTTATTGTAAGATTTGAATTTTCCAACACACTTGTTAGGAATTATAGGGTTTTTTAAACATTAGAATCACAATCAACAAAAGATGGATAATTACATCCTAACTCATCTCAGATCAAAATAAAAGTTACAAAATGCAATCAAACTTAATAGAAAGAAAGAGTAAGATGAGGTCATTTATTATACATTTATCAGGCATATCCTGGCGTCATCATGAGTCCATAAAATGGATCATTATATCCATACAATAACATCCTTTTTATTGCATTGGAAGTGGATCTAAATGTAGTTTCTGAACTTAGAGTTTATTTAGAATGAAACAATAAGTATATATCATGGTTACGTCTTTAGAATTCCTTGTTATTTATTGGTTAGCTATTTCTAATGATTATTAAGAAAAAATTGTCAATGAGTGTATATATAGTTCATAATATGATAAAAATGATTTAAATTATGAAAAATAACCATGTTGAAGTCTTCTACAACAAGATCCAATATTCTAGTCAAGATATGGACTCCTACAAGCTTGCTACAGAATCTTACAACTTTGGATTTCAATAGGCTTGTTACAGCAGAAATGGATTACAATAGGCTTATTATAAACTAGCTATGAATTATAACAGGCTTGCTATGGACCAGATATGGATTAAATTAGACTAGTTATGGATTACATCAAACTAGTTATGGATTTTACTAGGCTTGCTATAGATTTCACTGGGCTTGATACGAATTTCAACATAACTGCTACAGACTTCAAGACAACTGCTACAAACTTGTTTAGGAAGAATTTTTAAGAGTGTTCCAATGTTACAAATATCACAAAGAGTGTTTTCCATTTATATTCCTTCTATATATATATTTTTCCATAATAGATTATATTCGAATATATGTAATTTTATTCTGCTAAATATCTCTCTCTATATTTGGTAGAGATTGAGATTATGTTGTAATATATTTTATTATTGGAATAAATATCTCTCTCCATATTTTTTGGAGATTGAGATAGGATAGAGTATCTCTAATTATTATTCCCAAATAAAGTATCGGTTGGAAGCATGTAATTATAAATACAAGCTTCCACACCTGAATTAATCAATCAATCAATACACTTTTATTTCCATTATTCTAAGTAGCCTATTCTAAAAATGATGTTTTGAGTAAATCCTCTTCTAAGGAATGAGCTGGCCACTCATTCCAAGGAAGATGGATCCATGTATTTTTATTATATTTTTATATTTTGTAATTATCATTCTACTGTAAATTCTTATTTTATTTCTTTATTGTTGTAAACAATTAATTTTGTATAGTTTGTTGTAAACATATAGGTATTTTATGTGTTTTCCATTTATTTTCAATTCAACAATTTACTTTCATGCAAGTGTGCTTTAAATTTTGCAAGTGTGATTTGATTTCTACCAGTGTGATTTAATTTTTGCAAGTGTGATTTGATTTCAACAAGTCTAAATTTTCAAATCCTACAAATGTGGAGTGTGATAGAAGGAAACATTTGTCAAAAGTCTCTTTATTCTTTTGCATATAGCCTTTGAACACCAAACCTAGATTGAGATTATTAAATGAAGGGTATTGATGACACCCATAAGTATACACATAATATTTTCAAACTTTTATCACTTACTGATACTTTGTATCTTATAAAAAATCATCGAGTCTCAATCTCTCTAAATGTACACCTTAAGGGGTGCATCGAGAAAGGGGTAGGTAGATAACTAGTGCTTCTCAGGGTTGTTGTCCCTTTTACCACATGTTATCTACACACTTGTCTCATAAAACCATTTACCCTAAGTTTTTTCTTCTCTATTATACCAATTTCATACTTTTGATACATTTTATCCTCTTTTTCCTTACCTTAGTCCCATTTTGTCACTCGGTTGTATTGGGTTAACCCTGTATAGTTTTAGGTTATTTTCACTTAGGAGCTATTTTTATCTTTGGCCAACCTAGCTCGAGACCTAGTGAATTATTGTCTAGAATTGTACTGGGTCAACCAGGTTGACCTTATTGGTCAAAATTTTAGGAAATTTTCAGGGAATGATCTGCTTATATATACAAGTTCATTTCCCACCATTTGATAAGAAAGAAGTGAATAAGAAGTAAGTGCAAATGAACATCTACTTATTGACCATTCTACTTGAGAAGTGAAGCTTAGGGTTCCATAATTTCTTTGGAGATATGGATTTTACCTTGTGGATAAGTCTTTTAGATGCTTTGATAGGTTGTGTAGCCTATAGATGATTTGTCTTTATCATCCTTACATACCACAATAATTTCTTACGAAGCACCTTGGCCAAAGGAGAGATTGAGGCTTGATAGGTTCATCTTTGAGGTAAGTATTCCTAACTCTATTTCTCCTTTGTAAGATTAGATAGATAATGCAATTATACTTTTCTTCCATACATTAGGATTATGTATACATTAATTTGAGTATATGTCTTATATGCATGTTTAGTTTTATTATTTCTAACCCCCACTTTGTGCCACAAGCTTTGATGAGCACTAGATTAGATTTAATTTTCTTGTTATT
>JARHVA010000778.1:4325000-4506019 GCA_037957365.1 Torreya grandis
TTATATTGGGTCAAAATTATAGTGGTTTTGCATGATGATTTGGTTATCTATTATGTAAATCTTAGGATATGTACAAAAAAGTATTAATTATTAAATAAATTGAAAACCATTTACAAAAATATGACCAAAATTCAATAAAATTCTATATAGTTGTGCGTATATGTAGATATTCTTTATATAGAAAAACTTGAGTTGCATACAGCTAGGGTTATAAAATTTACTATGTGTTGTTGAGTTTGATTAGAATATGATTTTATTAAACCATGTTTGTTAATTTAAATGCAATCGAATGAACTAGTATATGTAACTATATACATTTCAATGTACAAACCAAGGAGTATTAAGTTTTATGGAATAAAACATAGTCAATTGCATTGATATTGTTATTAAAATTAGAATTGTATTGAAAAACCTAAGATGAGTATAGAAAAGGAATTAATATTAAAACTAAAGGCGAGATTACTAGCCTATAAGAGTATTTCATGTACAATATTATGTATTGTTGTTATCATGATCAATGAACAAATAGGTAAAGTGCTTCTATCTTAGTTGTTTTATGTTGTGAATAATTCAATGATATTGATCAGTGGAATATTTGGGTATATATGATACTATAATTAATATACAAGAGTTATCTCTAACTATAGTATAATGTATATTATTCCTATTTTGATTGATAGTTAAATTATTTTGTTTATATATATATATATATATATATATATATTATTCATTGATTTTTAGATGTATTATAAATATTCCATTATATGGTATACATATGGAATATTTATAATACATCTAAAAATCAATGTATAAACTATATATATATATATATATATATATATATATATATATATATATATATATATATATATATATATATAAATTAAAAATATTACATGACATAGTAGATATATATGGGTGTATTTATCATCAAGTTGTCATGGTTAAGTTATGGATGTGTTTGACTATTTTGATAAAACATTTAGATATGAAGTGTTTCTATTTAAATACAAGTCATTTTGATGTTGTAGTATTTAAATGAACTTATTAATGTAATTTTAGTTTGTGGTTATTAATATATGAATTAATGTTTTTTAGATGAATGAAATAACATTTATATTTACATAATGATACTCTATAACTAGATGCCTTGACAAGTTTCTTACCTGGATGGTATGTTACTAATGAGGATTGTTTACGACTCTGTTTATTATTCTATAATAGATTAGATGATCTAAGATTCATTGAAATACATTTGATGGACTAAATGTATGTACTTGATATTTTTGTACTTAGCATAATTTATATCTACTAATAGGGAATATTCTATTTGAATCTATTAGTTTTTATATTATTATATAAATAACCAATTCTCATATCAAAGACCCTAAATAATTAGTGTGATGGATTCCACTCGCTTAATTAGTGCTATTAATTCAATATGAGGTGCAATTCGATTGAGTGGTGTGTATGGAATCAACTGATCGTAGAGATCAATAACTATATGAAAACTTTGGCCAAATTAATGTTTATAATTAAAAATTATCATTTCATATATTAGATATAGTTTACATGTTTATAAAATATCATGTTAGAATATATTTATTTATGGTATACATCATATATTAGTTATCTTACATCACATGGGTTCTAATTTATCACTCTAGATTCCCACACCATCATTATCTACCCATTCATGAAGGAATGACCATTCCCTTGTTGGGAGATAGTATGGGGGATTGATCGTACATGATTGGTGTGTAAAATCACTCGAATGATGCTCTCCCTCCCCACATGAGTACTATACTGAGACTACACTTGAGATTATCAATGGATACTTCAAGTTCATTGAGACTCATGCTCTGTGGAGCTTTGTATCATTGTATTATTATATTGAGAAACTCATTATCACTAAAAACTATACTTTTTATTAATATAAACATTTACATTAGTGGCTATAATGTTGTATCAGCCATGTATGATTTTGTAATACTACTTCTATGAAATAAATGCAGTCTTTATTTGTATATTCAATATTATAGCTATTTTGATTTATCATTATGGTGATAATTAGTTAAATGGATTAGCTATATACATTTTAAGGCTAATTAAAAATAATATATTTAGTTAAAGATCACTTAGTTAGGTTTCATCATGGCAAAATCTATTAAATGAATCTATGTAATTAATCGAAAATAAATTGCCATATTTTTGTAAAACCCAATGGGGTTGTTACATTGTGTATTAGAGATGAGGATTAAAATCTAGGACTTAATGTGTCTACTAATGCAAACTTATTATCTTATTAAGTATGACTAAAAATGATGTGTGATAGACTAAGAGGTGAGGATAAATCGAATATCAATCCCCCTATTGATACAAATCAGTTTATTATTGAATAAGATATGAAGTTGGATTATATCTTCACAACCATACAACAAACGAGGGACCGAATCACATCCCTAGAGAAGGAATTGCATGGGCATGCTAAGAAAAATGCTCAGGAAGAAATTGAATAGCATCCTATTGAGCAAGAAAATCCTCATGAGTAGAGGCATGAGGAAGTGCCACAAGATGTAAGAGCTTGAGTAGCTACAAAATTAGCATGAGATATGAAAAAGGTGAATCTACTTAAGTTTGATGGAACTATTTTGGGATATGGAGATAAATCATGACTAACATAGATGGATAAATATTTCAAGATTTGAAATTACTCTAAAGTCATCAAAATAGTTTGGAGATCATATCAATGTGTTGGTAAAATAGTAACTTGGTGGTAAAACAAGAAGCTCAAGATGAAACTCAACTCTACCACTACCACTTGGGAATGATTTATGGCATTGTCAGGTCACAATGGCTTCCATAGCTATAATTCAATCTGAAGCTTACATATTTTTAGAATCTTAATCAAGGAAACATTTTTGTGAATAAATATCAGGAACATTTAACCAAGATCCTAAAGTATGTACCTTAATATTAGGTGGATGAAAGGTTTAAAATCAATAAATCTATTATGGGATTAAAAATCTAAATTGGTTTTGAAGTGGATGTGCATGGGCCATCTATGATGGATCAGGTCTTCGAGAAGGCAGTCAAGTAGGAATAGAAGTTGAAATATCCTACCCAAGTTAGAGATAAGCTCATGAAAAAGTTTGGAAGTTCAAAAACAAATTTAAAAAAGAAGATCTGGAAGTAGAGGAGTGGAGGATCCAAGAGTCTATTCAATAAATAGAATGCTAAGTTAAATAATGGCTCATAGAATAAGAAACCTAGTAATGGTTTTAATGGAAACTAATAGTCTGATAGGAAAGGACTACTTGGAAGTTACTTCATTTATGGAGGTACTCAAGATAAGTTGAAGAACAAGGGTTTTGCTTCTCAAAAAATAAATTTGTAGCAATGGATTCATGTAGTTGTTGACAATCATTAGGTTGAGTATTAAACTTCATCCATAGAACTATTAGGTATTTTGTTTGATCATCGAGTTTATATTTTGATTGACATTGTGGCTACATAAAATTTCATTACTCTTATAATTCTTAGGATGTTGTCCATAAAATTTTGAGTTATGTAAAATGCATGGTCAGTATTATATGGGAATGAGTCAAAGGTAAGGGTTGACAAGTGTTTAGTAGAAGTTGAGATTAGGTTTCATGAATTCACTATAGTAGTGGATCTATGTGTTATACCATTAGGGTCATATAATGTGATACTAGGAGTCAATTGGATTGTGAATAATAAATCTAATGTTGACTATTATCTAAATAAGGTTGAGTGTTAAAATTATTTTGGAAATCAAACACAACTTAGGGCGAAAAAAGGGAGTTGAGGCTTAGGTAGATTTTTGCAATTCAACTCAAGAAGGCTCATAGAAAGGGATGTTGAGCATTTATTATTAAGATAAATGAGATGGAGGAAACTAAATAATTTTCCATCGAGGATTATCCTTTTCTAAATAAATTTAAGGACGTGTTTCTAGAGGAATTTACTGAGTCTTCTATCCAAACATGATTTTCATTTCATAATTAACCTCATACCTGGATCAAAACCATAGTTAAGGCACCATATAGGATGATAACCACCAAATTGGTTGAGTTAAAGGCTAAACATCTGGAGTTGTTATCAATTGGGTTGATTTAACCAAGTGTGTCATCATAGGCTACACTAGTAGTCTTCATCAAGAAGAATGATGGTAATCTTAGCTTGTGTATTGATTATAGGATGTTGAAAAAGACAACAATCAAGAATATATATCCATTTCCTTATATTGATGATCTCTTTGATCAAATGTGAATGGAAACAATATTTTCCAAGATTGATCTTAGAGAAAGGTATCATCAGTTGAGAATCCATGATGAGAATATTCCAAAAATAAGATTCAAAAATTGATATGGAAACTAAAATTTCACAGTGATACCTTTTGGATTGACAAATGCCCTAATAACATTTATGAATCTCATGAACAATGTGTTTAGGGATTATCTAGACTATTTTATGTTGGTCTTTCTAGATGACATCCTCATACATTCCAAGGATGAGGAAGCACATCTTCATCATCTAGATCTAGTTTTAAAGTGTTTGTAAAAGCACAAATTATATGGAAAGTTGTCCAAGTGTGTATTTTTCCAAAATAAAATGCAATATTTGGGACATATTATTTCCATAGTTAGAATTTTAGTGGACCAATGAAGATAAAAGCCATAATGGAATGGCCAACACCTAAGAATGTGCATGAGGTAAGGAGTTTAATGGGATTAATAGAATATTACAAGAAATGTGTGATGAATTTATAAAAGATAGCTAATCTAATCACATCTATTTAGTGGAAGAATCAAAGTTTTGTATGGTTAGAAAATTATGATAAAACCTTTTAGGAGCTAAAAAGGAGGCCTACTTCAACACCAATGCTAAGAGTTCCTGATCCTAATGGTCAATTCTTAGTGATCATGAATGCATCTAGGGATGGACTTGGAGGAGTTCTTATGCAAGATGGTGTAGTTGTAGCAAACAAGTCTAGAAAACTAAAGCCATATGAGGTGAATTATGTCTCTCATGATCTATAACTTGTTGTAATAGTGCATTCCTTATAATTTTAGAGGCATTATCTTTTGGGAAAACTATTTGAGCTCAAGACTGATAACTTGGGACTCAAGTACATCTTCACCCAACTGAACATGAATGCATGTCAGAAATGTTGGTTAGAATTGTTATCTGATTATGATTTTGATATTAATTATATCAAGGGAAAAGAAAACATGGTTGTTGATGCTCTAAGTCATTGAAGGTACATAGCAGTCATGACTACTATCAAGAGTACTTTTTGTGATTAGGTAATCAAATTCTCACCAAGAGATGAATTTTATGATCAGGTCAAGAAAGAATTGTCAAAAAATGCTTAGAATCCTAGGTATAAATGATTCAAGATAGAGAGTGATGGCCTTTTAAAGTACAATGATAGGATGTATGTGCCTAATAGAGATAATATGAGGAAGATGATGCTAAAATAAATTCACAATTCCCCATATTCAATATATTTAGGTGTAACCAAGCCCATGTCTAAGCTAATACCACTCTATTTTTGTAAAGAGATCAAGAAAGATGCATCAAAGTTTGTGTCTTGTTGTTTGGAATGTTAGCATGTGAAAGTTGAACATGTGCATCTGACAAGATTATTATATCCACATGATATACTAGAATGGAAAGGGTAGGTGATTAGATTAAACTTTATCCAATGGTTACCATTATCATAGAACCAATATTATATTATCTTGGTTGTAGTTGATAAACTAACCAAGGTAGCCCACTACATACTAGGCAAATTGATAGATGATACACCTATGCTTGTAAAGATATTCATAAAAGATGTGTGAAAATTATATGGATTCCTAAAAAATATCATTTGGATCAAGATATGAGAATGAATTCTAGATTTTGGTTGACTTTGAATTCAACTTTGGGTATGCATTTTAATTTCAAAACTGTTTATCACCTAGAAACTGATGTATAGATAGAGATAGTTAACTAGGTTTTAGAAGATTTCCTTCATAGGGATTGCATGGATCGTCAATAGAAGTGAGAGGAGTATAGTCCATTGGTTGAGTTTTTTACAACTCATACCAATCAATGTTTAAAATGACTCCATTTGAGGAATTATATAGAAGGTGTAGAACACCAATTAGTTGGTACAGGTTAGAGAACAGGGTAGTATTTGGACTTGAGATGCTTTTTAAAATGTAAGAACAAGCCAAAACAATCATTCAAAGGTTGGCCAAGGCCAATGATAGATAGAAAAGTTATGTTAATCTAAAGAGAATAACAAGGCAATTTTTTTTAGGTGATAAAGTGTTTTTACGGGTTAGTCTCATAAAATATCGATTAAGTTTGGGAAGTTAGCTAAACTTTTACTTAGATATGTTGGACCCTTGAAATTTTTGGAAGTGGTCAATCCTATACCATATAGGCTTACATTTCCACCATCTCTAGCTCTTTTACATTATGTCTTCCATGTGTCTTATCTTAAAAAATATGTTGTTGATCCTTCATATGTGTTGGATTGGAATGCTTTGTAGGTTCTTGATCCTGGGATGGTCATGATAAAACTAATCAAAATAATTGACATTCAAAAACTTAGTTTGTGTAATAGAGAAGTGTCATAGTGTAAGGTCTAGTGGGACCAATATTTTGAAGATAGTGCCACTTGGAAGGTTATAATGAATTTTACAAGGTATTTCCACATTTATTTTCTTGATATGTTGCTTCATATTATTTTATTTTCTATTGAATAATGTTTTAAATTTAGAACTTGTATTTGAATAAGTGTCATTGAGATGATGACCAGCTTTAGAGAGGAAGGATATCACATCCCAATTTCTCTCTAAGCCTAATAACCTATTGACTCTTGAATTATTATGGTTATTATTTGATTAACTACTATTTAGTTAAACAAGATTTCATATGCTAATTATGAGACAATTCTATGTTTCTTAATTTACATGATTAATTAGTTATAGAGTTAGTTGTGCTTTTATATTGCGTACATTATGATTATGTTTGTTAGTTTATAAAATAGTATTTTATGGATTATATATATGTTTCAGGGTAACTAACTTCATTGTTTTGAGGTGGATGTAGGACAAATCCATCTCTCAAAGTGTGATGAAGGGAGGGTATCATCATAAAGGGTGGTGTAGATGGAGACATTGGGGGACAATAGAGGAAAATGCTATAATTCCATGCACACACCATGATAGTTTAGCATACTTTATATTCATTACTTGATTTAGATAGTTGTATCATATCATTTATGTTTTCCATATTTAAATGATTACTAATATGCTTCAGTTGTGATCTTGATTTATGTTTGATGATCATGTTGATTTAGTTGTCTGATTGCACTAATCTGGTTATTGTACTTAAATTTACTCATATGATGTTATTGCTATGATGAATGAGTGACTATGTTTATATCTTATTTTAACTTACTAATGTCTTAGATATAGATGAGTTTAATAAGACAATGTTTTACATGATGTATGTGAATTAAGGTGATTATCATACTTAGAAGATTATTATTATTATTATTATTATTATTATTATTATTATTATTATTATTATTATTATTATTATTATTATTATTATTATTATTATTGGAATTTCATAAAAGTCAATTACATTGCTAAATAGTTATGGTGATAAAAGTGATTGTGTTTTAACTAATAATTATTGGTAGCATCTTGTGCTAAGTCATTTTTAATATTATTATAAAAAGTGTGAAGTTTCAAGGACTTTTTAGAATTGAAAGGCATTAGTAATAACTTATGCTAAGGCAATGTCAACAATAGTATAATTAGTAACATCATTGTGTTTAATTTATGGTTTTAATGTTTGATAGAATTTTTGTGTTATAAGGTCTAGTTATTGACTTTATACTAGTTGACATTGCCAATCTAAGTCATAATGATTGATAACATTTGTTAAGTTTATGCTAATAGTCATATTGTTTATCCTATAAATATAACCACTAGTTAGAAGGGTCAAACTCTTTGATAATAATGAAAATGCCAAGAGGATTTAGTAAAGTTAATAGACATACATAATTTGAAGGGATATTTTATTTTTTAATAATTGGGAAGGTTTGAGATTAGGGTTTTTAACAGTGGTGTTGACTAGTGTGAATAAAGGCTTAAGCCAAAATTGAGTTTTATTATGGAATAATAGGAGGAGATTAAGGGAGATTATTGGTTTTATATTGATGAATGTGAGTTGGTTTCCATGCATAGATGTAGTCTTTAATAGCACTTGGAGTTGGTAGAGAAATGGGTGGAATCAGTTGTAAGAATAAAATATGCATCTATATATAATGGGGATAATGGAGGCCTATGATGACATGACATGATAGGTAGAGAACAAAAAGTGGTTTGAGATTATAGTGGTAATCTAATTTGAATCATTATCACTAGGGATTTCACTTATGAGGTTAGTTTCATTTTAAGTTTCATATTTTTGTTAAGATGATTTTGGTAAGAAAATATTGAATGTTTTTTAGTTGTATTTATTGTTATGAAACTAAATTTAAAGGGCTAAATACTCAACTCTGTGGATGGCTCATCCATCCATAGAACCAAGTATATACCTTAAAACCCTAGCATTGAATGGACTTAGTTTTTAAACTCTTTGATATGTATAAAAAGATGATTGAGTCCTATTACAAGAAAATTATGAGCACTTAGTTAACATGAATTTGACCCTAAGGTTTTGGCTCTCAAACTAATCCTAGTTGTCATTATAGATATTAAGCTATAAAAACCATATAAGGGTTGAATATTATGTTCTTTGTGCAAATTTAAAAATTAGTATGAATGGAACATACATTTGTTATAAGGATTGTGGGTTCAAATTTAATCGACCCAACAATAGGGTTAGGCTATGTACAATGATGTATGGGTAGAATAAAATGAAATATAGGTTGACTTTGTTTTTATTTTTTTAATCTAAAGCATGAATAAACATATTTAAGGGTATGTATATAAATTTACAAGACTTAAATGACCTAAAATACACACACGTACACATGCACACACATGCATGCACGCACATGCACATGCACGCGCGCGCCCACACACACACACACACACACAATATATATCTAGCTTTAGATTGTGGCATTAGCCTATATATGTCTGTAAATATTTTGATATTAAAACATACTCGGACAAATATATAAAACCTAAATGTGTATAGGGTAAATGAAAAGACTATTAAAAAACATATGTTTAAAAATATTTACAAGAAAAAAGTCAGGTTATGATAATCTACTTGATTAAATAATAGTGAATATATTTATATTAGGTCAAAATTATAATGGTTTTATATGATGATTTAGTTAGTTATTGTGTGTAACTTAACTTATGTACACATAAGTATTAATTCCTAAACACATTGAAAACCATATCAAAAATATGATCAAAATTTGATAAAATTTGATATAGTTGTGTGTATATATAGATATTCTCTATACAATAAGACTTGAATTGCATATGGCTAGGGTTATAATCTTGATTATGTGTTATTGAGTTTTATTAGACTACGATTTGATTAAACCATGTTTGTCAATTTAAATACAGTCAGATGAACTAGTATATGCAAATGTATACATTTCAATGTATAAACTAGGGAGTATTGAGTTTTATGGAATAAAACATAGTTGATTTCATGATAGTGCTATTAAAATTGGAATTTTATTGAAAAACATGAGACAAAAAGAGAATACAAAATACTCTTAAAACTAATGGCAATATTACTAGCCTATAAGAGTATTTCATATACAATATTATGTATTATTGTTATTATGATCAAATAATATATAGGTAAAGTGCTTCTGTAGGAGTTGTTTTATGTTGAGAATAATTCAATGATATTTATCTATGAAATATTTGGGTATATGCAATACTCTAATTAATAGACAAGAGTTATGTCTAACTATAGTATAATGTATATTATTCCTATTTTGACTAACAATTGACTTATTATGTTTATACATAACTAAGTATGTGATATATATAATGAGATAATAATTCAAAATATTTCATGACATAACATATATATATATATATATATATATATATATATATATATATATATATATATATATATATATATATATATATATATATATATATATATATATATATATATATATATGGGTATATTTGTCATTGAGTTGTCATGGTTGAGTTATGGATGTGCTTGACTGTTTTGATAAAACATTTAGATATGAATTATTTTTATTTAAATACAAGTCATTTTGATGTTGTAGTATTTAAATGAGCTTATTAATTTATTTTTAGTATGTGGTTATTAAGCTATGAATTAATATTTTTAGATAGATATAATAACATTTATAGTTACATATTGATATTCTACAAGTAAATGCCTTGACATGTTTCTAATTTGGATGGTATGTTACTAATGAGGGATATTTATGAATCTATTTATTATTTTTTAATAATTTAGATTATTTAAGATTCATTGCATTATATTTGATAGACTAAATGTATATATTTGATATTTCTATACTTAGCATAATTTATATTTATTAATAGAGAATATTTTTTTTGAATCTATTGGTTTTTATATTATTATATAAATAATCAATTCTTGCATTAATGAATCTAAATAAGAAATGCGATGGATTCCACTCACTTAATTAGTGTCATTAATACAAGATGAGGTGTAATCTGATTGAATGGTGTGTATGAACTTGACTGATCTTAGAGATCAATAACTATATGAAAACTTTGAACAAAGTAATGTTTATAGCTAAACATTGTCATTTCATGTGTTTGATATAGTTTACATATTTTAAAGATATCATGTTAGAATGTATTTATTTATGGTATACATCATGTATTAGTTATCTTACAGCACATGGGTTCTAGTTTGTCACTCTAGATTCATGCATCATCATTATCTACCCATCCGCGAAGAGAGGGCCATTTCCTTGTTGGGAGATATTATGAGGGATTGATGGTCCATACTTGATGTGGAAAAGCACTTAGATGATTTTCTCCCTCCCGCAATAGTAATACACTAGAGACTACACTTTAGATTATCGATGAATACTTCAAGTTCATTGAGACTCATACTTTGTGGAGCTTTTTATCATTATATTATTATATTGAGACATTTATTATTGTTGCAAACTGTACTTTTTATTAATATGAACATTTACAACAGTGGATGTAAAGTTGTATTGGTCATGGATAATTTTTTAGTACTCCTATGAAATAAATGTAGTCTTTATTTATATATTTAATATTGTACTTGTTTTGATTTATTATTGTTATGATGATCATTAGCTAAATGAATTAACTATAGAACTTTTAAGGCTAACTAGAAATAATAGATTTAGTTAAAGATCACTTAGTTAGGTTTCATCGTGGTGAAATATGTTAGATGAATATATGTAATTAATTTAAAGAAAAAATTACCCTATTTTAATAAAGGATGAAATTTAAGATATTGAGATAAATATCGTTTGACAATAATAAAATATAGAGTGAAATATTAGTAGAATTTGAATTAATCCTTAAAAAATCCAAGTGAAATCTTAGTAGATTATGAATACATCCTAAGTAAAATGTGAGGAGAATTTGTCAAAAATATGAGTCACTTTGGGTTGAATTTAGACATTCTACTAGTGGTGAGCCTCTAATCCATGTCATGATGAATAATCTATATTCTGAAACATAGGAAATAATAAAGGTAACAAGGATGATAAACATAAAATATGGTTTCCCCCCTCAAGATTCCAAAATATCTCATGAAATACAGTGAAAATAAGATTTTAAGTAAGATAAAATATATTGTCTCCTTGAGGTAATATTATAAAACACATGAATTATCGATAAAAATAATAGCATAGAAAAATGTAAAGGATATCATGATCAATTAATATGAAAATTTGCATGTTGGATATCACCCAATGTTGTCAAACCTACTTTTCAAAAGATATAGAAAGTATGTCAATGTTCACATGTGAATGGGACAAGAGAATACAAGCTTAGATTAGATAAGAAAATAAGTATAGCATAGCTCATACATACATTAATACATAATGGATCCTACACCATAGTTATCAAATGACCCTAAAATTCTATATTTTCTTAAACTTTAAAGGCATATAAAATAAATAACAACAATAGAATGTACTAATTCAAGAACTAAACCGTGCAATAATAGAATTTAGATACAACCTTGGAATTTGAACCTTCTCATTGTCTTTGTTGGCTCAGTTTTCACATCTTCACATGAAAAATTATGTTAAAGGTTTGCTTACAATTTACCTTGTATGTGGTGAACTTATTTGACTAAATTAACATAATGAAAAAAAATTATTTAAAACCCCGACAGCTACATAAGTTAATTATTTTTACAACAATATTGAAATTAATGTGACATAATAGACATTTAATATGTGTGTATAAACAATGTCCACTAATGAGTATTAAATTCTAGCTAAAACTCATGGTGTAATAAATATTTATGAAGCATACACTAATGAAAGCGAAATTTCTTTTTTACAACAAAATATAGGATAAAACAAAAATATGTGCAATAAATATATAAAATCCAAAATCAAAGATTGTAAAAAAGTGTAAAACATTTTCCTATTTTTATCTACTTTACTAAAAACAGCTCCACGTAAAACTAAATTTTAAAGAATGAAATTCATGGACCAACATAGTTCATACATAAACCAACACGAAATGGATCCCACACTAGACATGGCTATGAATTAATACCACAACACACCATACTTTCTATGAATTGTTATAACATATTTTTATTAAATATGCAACATGCAGTTTAAAATGATGGTGCAATAAATATCTAGGTAGCACAAAAAAAGTACATCTTTTTAAGAATATTATTCAATAAGGTGTTAAGGAATATTCCCAAAATATTAGCTATGAAAATTTATGGAATCTAAATTCAAAAATTATATGAATGCATCTAATTGTCTAGATAAAAAAAAGATCTAGGCCTATTGAATCCTATAGTACTTACTATGACAGGTACAATATAAATATATATTTAGGTGTACGCAATTTTATAGAACCTAATATTGTAGGTACAATAATATGAAAAATGTATTATAATATATCAAATTATTTAGATATTTAGTGAAGAGTATTGAGTTGTTAAGTTTTTTGTTTTTTTTTATAATTAAAAATTGTATTAAATAAAATATTTCTCAATTACAAATTACAAGTACTCAAAGTTTCCTCTTTTCTAAAAATCACGTAGCTATTTTTTTTTTCTCTTTTATTCCAAAACATAATAAGTTTTGTATTTTCTTGTGTTTTGCATGTTTTCCTAAAAAAGTAGAAGATGTTTTTTCCTCCTTCTGATCCTAGTATAACAAGTTTTGATTTTCCTTTATTTTTGCATGCATGCAAAGAAAGAAAAGCATCAATCCATGCATGCAACTCTAAAAAATTGTATGCATGTCTAGTTTTTGGTAGAACATGCATGCATCCTTTCTATAGAACACACATGCATGATTTTTACAATTAATCCAAAAATAAGTAAAATATTGAATTAAATTATTAATATAATATTTTATTTTTCCTCTATGAAATCATTGGGATGATTTGTAGCAGCTCCCTCTTCTAAATTTGAGGTTTGTTGAATTTCATTTGAGAAAGGGATTATGTGATACTTTTCCTCTTTATTTCTGATTTTTGTCTTCTTTTAAGGTTAATTTTTTTCCATCCATGTTATTAATTATGATCTTCATTTCCTATAGAATTTGTGATTCCTTTAATTTTTCTAATGGGGTATTATATAACACTTCTTCCTTATATTCTTTCTTTTGATCATTTGGTTCAACAGATGTGTGGTCCATTATGGCTCCCTTCTATTAGGTAACTTTTTATTTTCTCTTTTTTTGAACCACATGGAAACCATCGTCACTTGAGATAGTGTTATTATCCAATGAATTTTGACATGGATCATATTCAAAAAATTGCCTACAACTAAAAGAAATATTTTCATAGTCTACTTTTTAGGTTCTTGTTGAACCACTCCAAACTAAGGAAAAATCAGTAGGAAATCCTTTACTCAAATCCAAAAACACATAAATATGGGCACACTTTGATTTGAATTTATCCTCTATTGATGATTCTTGGCTATAAAATACACCTATAGCATCTATGCTCTATTTCAAGGTTGGTAGGGTCCACAAAATACAAAGACAAATGTGGTAGCCTCACCTAAACTGGAACACGAGAGAGATTTTCAGCAAGGGGATAAAGTTTGAAAACCAAGGATTCATAAACAATCATAATCCCTTATGAAACTAGGTCCCCTTTGTGAAAATATCACCTCATTTTGCTTGGTCCTCAAATAGCATAATGAAAAACCCTTGAGCAAAAGGGAAGATTTCCACCTCTCCTAATATGATAGAAGCCCATCGTTTGCTTATCCACTCATGTAGTTTATGAAAAGTAGGCCAAAATATATTAAACCTATAGATTAACCCTCTTCCACTGATCATATATATAAAATTAAATGTCTCCTCATTATCAGGGAAAATCTTGAGGGGTGTCACTGATTTATCAATAATAAAACCTTGCTTAAGAGAATGAAGGGTAACATTACTCGATTCGTGATATATTTTTATAGATACTACATGTATTTTTTGTAATTTTGTTTTCCTTATGTTTGTCATGAAAGTAGGATTCAAAATAACCTCTTTGAATGAGGCTTTTTCATCATCAAATGATATAGATCTCCTGCTTACACTCTAGAAGGTTGTCTTGGGTTCTTCTTATAGGTGATTGTCCTGCAGTGTCTTTGGATCTCCTTCTTTACTCTTACATGCATTTTTAAAGATAAACTTGGGAGTTATTACCATTGGATTCTCCTTCAATGGGGAAGAGACCTCTCTATAACTCTTGCATGAATCCTTGGCTTTTGATCTTGAGAATTTCCCCATCTCTTCCACCGCATTCCAAATTGTTAAGTTTTTAAGGTTCAAAGGTATAATAATATTATTTTTTTGTTATTAAAATTTGATTTTTATGAGATCAATTTATTAAAAAAAAATTATAATTAAGACATGTTCATTTTATTAGGTTTTATCATATTTTAGATTGGATTTATAATTAATTATGTTGTCGACTTTTGCTATTTAATATTTGGAAGGTGGCTAATATTTTGCATTTTTCTAGTCTAATACAAGAGTATTAGTTTTTTAAAAAAGCTTTATATGAAATAAATTCATTCTACTAAATTTTATTTATTATGAATAAAAATTATTTATAAGAAACTGCGTCTCTCTACATGAGTTATATTTATTAGAGATGAACCCACACAAAGTTGACTTTATTAAGAGTTTTTAATACAAATTTTTTTAATATTTTAATTTCAATCTTCTTTCTTCAATTTTAATTTTAAAAGCACACTTAAACTCACTACCGAAAAAAATATCTAATTTAATTCTTATATTTTATGTTTTATCTATTATTTTTTAATAGTTCTTATTTGAAATGTTATTTCACCTTACAACTCTATCAATATATTATGGTTATTATTAAATATTTATATATATTTTATTTTTTAAAAAGTCTTATTTAAAATCCATATTTTTTATAAAAGCGTTAATATTTCTTATAGACTATATAAATATTCTATAATAAATCCTTATATATTTATAGGAAATATATAAGGAAATTTAAGAGAGAAAAAATATTAACCATAAGAATTATATTATTATTATTATTATTATTATTATTATTATTATTATTATTATTAAACTCCTCAAAACTATTAAATAAAACAATAAATCTTAAACTTTTAAAATCGAGGTTAAAGAAAAGGAACCTTGTTTTTGAAGAAAAATCCATTATTGAATGATGAAGTTATAAATAAGAGGGGGTAATATTTATTGGAGTTACAAATTATTGTAAATAAGAATGAGAGGCTATTTATGTCTACATAATTGTCAATATCACTAGTATAATCTATCAATCCCAGTGTTATCATTGATGTCACTAATTACCACAACCAATTTCATATGATAAATAAAATTTGATTTTAAATAAAATTGGAACAACCAAACCACCTAACCAATATACTCAAATCTCAACCAAAAAAATTATTATTTATTTTAAAGTAAATGAAATTGTTTAAACATTATTTTTTCATACATTTAAAAAAAATTATATTTTCAATAATATTAGCCATTTTCTCTATATTATCTGCTCTGCTCTGTACTTTTATGCATACTAATTAATATATTCATAATTTAGTTCATCGTCCAAATTCTTCAGATGCATGTACGACTTCTAATAGGCTTGGCAATTGTTAAGGAATAAATCGTATCCTACTCCGTAATAAAACCATGGGATTCCAAACTGGGAAGCAATTTAAAAATGGTGAATGCTCATTTAGTTATTTAATATTTTCATTGACAAAGGGGCTTATTTTTTAATGCTTACCTATTGCAACGCAAACAAATGAATTATACTTTAATGCATTAGTAATTTAAATAATATAAAGACAACTAGCAATGCCTAATTAATATATTCAAAATCAATTATGATGACAAACACAAGGGTTTACATTGATATTTTTCAAAACACAATTTTAAGAGTATCAAAAACTTTACTCATAAATATGAATTTGATTAGGAACACATTTTGAGATTGCCACCTCTTCTAGTTAAGTGTTGGGAGCACCTTTTTTTTGAACAAGTGTTGTGAGAATGTTGTTTCTAGTCAAGTGTTAGGAGCGCCATTACTTTTGGTTAAGGAATAAGTAGTGTTGTTAATCAGACTTGCACCCTTGTGAAGGTAGTTTCACGTCTTCATAGTTTGCTAAAAAATGAAAATAATCAGAGGTTGTGGGTGGCCTAATCAATGGATTAAATTTCTAGATTCTAAGGGCTAGCTTCTTTTGGTGTATCAATTAGGATCTCTAATCTATGCTACAAATTGTCAAGGAAAGGAAAGAAAGAAAACTGAAGGAAAAATCCCATCTAATGATAGCGATAAACCTAAATTTTGGTTCATCCACTCAATTTGAGCTCCTAAAAACACTGATTAGACAAGAAAAAGATTGAACTTTTAGTTCCAATTAACTCCTATGCATCAGTATTTCATGAAAAGGTTTTATCTAGTGATCAAATATTGAGGGACATGAGGGAATATGCCTAATTCAGGGCACTAACCAACCACTTACATCTGTTGTAACTTCAGCTAAAAGATATCAAACACAAAACATGACCTACATAATTTAATCAACTAATAAATATGTAAGAATCAAGACTTAAAGAAGAAGAAAAATTATATCACATATGCAATTCACTAAAATAAATACATTATACCAGCATCCTGGAATCTAAAAAAAGTCCTTTTATTTATCTGAAAAGGTTACAAAACTCAAATTTTAGCAAAGTCTAATCTTGCCAAAAGAGGGATTCATCTTATAGTCGCTGAAAAAGCCAACTTATATAGAAAAGCATACAAAAGCTAAGCGATTGGCGTTGAAAATAGAAGAGGAGATCAACTCCCACATCTCATAAGTCCAAATTTAGCTATCAAAAGATAAATAAGCCTTCAAATGATATTTTTTTGTCTTATGCCTAGCATGAAAAGATCTTTGGTATTGTAAATGATGGAGAGCCCATTTGATAATCCTTATTTAGAATAAAGATTAAACTCTTCAAAATTGATTAAACGTGCATGGATCCTTGGTAATTCAACTCTCTTCATACATGATGCTACACCAATCTTCAAAGAGAAAACTCCACTTGAAACTGAGTTAAAAGTGTTTGAAAAAGGCTTTGATTAACAAGATAAACAAGAGTGCATTCATGAGATTTTATGTTAAGCTCTCCTTGAATAGCCATCCAATGTTAAACTTTTGATCCCTTCATGCATTCGAGTCTCCCTTTTGGAACTAAGATAATTTTTCTTGAAGGTAGTTGCATGTCTGTAAATAATTTGATTATTGCATTTATTATTTGGTGTGCTCTTTACTATAGTATAATCTTGCTTGGCCACGTTGCATCGATTAATTAGCCCTTTGGATTTGCTGACCATTTTATTTAATCTTGTTTCGTTGATCTATTTTGAGTTAATTGTTTTGGGCTATTTTCTTCTGTCTATTCTCATGGGCTTTCCTCTCATTCATTTCCTTTGGACAAATTTCCCACAGCTTACTTCCTTCGAACCATTCCTTTTAGAATTTCCTCAGATAAAAAGTTAGCATTTTATCTCTCTGTTCATTTCTTTTGGACAAAAAGTTTGAAGAAAGTATTTTTGTTTATTTATTTCAGAACCTTTCCTTCATTCATTTCCTTCAGACAATAAGTTCAAAGGAATTCATGTCCTTAGAACCTTTTCAAATTTCCCTTCAGACTTTTTGAAAAGTCCTTTGGAAAAGTTGACAAGCCCCTTTTGCCTTTTTGAATTGCCCTTCAAAAAAATTGTCAAGTCCTTATGATTTTTGTAATTACCATTTTGGCCGAAAGAAATGACCCTTCAGAATTGTTGAAGTGAACCTTTTTATGAAAGGTGAGAGACCTTAAAAACCTTTTGAAGATGGACCTTTTCGAAAGGAAAAGAACCCCTTGAACTTTATGAAAATGCCTCTTTTGGAACCCAAAGAAGCCTCCATAATGTTACTCTGAAAACCAAAGTGAATGCCTTAAAAGGCCTATTAATCATAGATATTTCAAGAAATTTTTAGGACCAATAACTGACTCACAAGACAAACTAGCATGATATGCAAAGTTTCAAATAAAGAGGGTGGCAATTTGACCTGTAGGGTCAAAATTGTCAACAGTTTGGCGACTCAACTAGGAAGCATGCCTGCTATGATTGCGAACCAGACCATTTACATGACTCTTGGACTCATAAAGTAATTAAAATTGTATCCATTACTACAAACTCTCTTTTGACTTGGCATGAGACAACCTTCATCCTCCAAAAAAGAAGGGAAACACACAAAATAGGAAAACTAACTAAACAAAGCAAATGTGCAAACAAGAACTTATTTGGGACAAAATAGAACTAAATTAATGTGCTTGAACAACACTTGGAGGAAAATTAAAAAACTAACTAACCATGATAAAGCATGATCTACCTACATCAAAAGGGAAATTCATAAACTCACTCACTCCAAGACATGATACAAGTTGCAAGATAGGATGTTTATTAATCATAACCTTTGATGAGGCCTTTTTCTTACCACAAACTCTCTTAGCATCTCCTCAAATGAGTCATCAACAAAAAACTAGTCACCAACAAAGACAAACTCATCTAGTACTTTCGGATCTTTTTCATACTACTTGTCATCTGCAACCTTGTCAAGTGATATCTCATTTATGCATTGTCCTTGAGTGACCTCATCTTTCATATCAGCTATTACAAGTTCATCTAGCTCTTTAAGGATATTTGAATAGGCAACCCAATCTATATTATGATCTTGAATAGGTGATTCCTGATCAAATTTCTCATAAACATGCTCCTTAATAGGCAACATATCCCTATAGAGCTCTTCAATTTCCTACATAGACTCAAGGTACAACTACCAATCATCTTTTTGTTCCTCATTTTGATCAGTCTAAATAGGATTAGCTTGAAAGTTATCTTGATCCTTCTCAATAGGAGATATCTCTAACTTATTTATGACTTTAATTTGTACCAACTCCTCTTAGAATTCTTTCACATCAAGATCAGTCTTCTCATTCTCAACTACAACGTCAAGTGAAGTATCAATGAGAAACTCTTCCTCACACACACTTGAAGCATCCTCTTCACACTGCAAAAACTTGACTTGCAGCTGCAACCCCTTTCTCAATCCTCTAGAGAACAGGCTCCTCTTGAAGAAGGGAGATGGTGGGAGGGTGATAAAATTCATTTGTTTGAGAGGGAAAATGAAGCATGGGAGGTTGATCGTGATCATTTTTTAGGATCTAGAGGGCAATGGAATAATTTAAGGAATTTTGGAGAAGAGGGAAAGAGAAATTCTTAAAGACCTCTACATTTTGTTCTTTTCACTTGGCCATTACCTCATCAAATTTTGAAACCTCCTTGTCTTCATGGACAACTTGAACTTGAGGGATGATTGGTGAAGAAAGGGAAATACAAGAAGATTTAGTCTCTTGAATGGGCTTTTCAATAGGCATATTATTTTTCTCTTGACTCCAACTAGGAAACTCCATTAGCACACATTGAGCATGGCTAAGAATTTCATTAGAATAAGGAAGACAAGAACCCTCCTGAGAAAACTAGTTCAACTCAATTCGTTGCCTCTCTCAAGACTCAATATTCCCCAATACAAAAACACATAACTCATTTATCTTTTCTATATCATTATTAAAATTCTGAAAAAAAAACATTCACTTCCTCGTATTGAAAGCTTTAATACACTTGTCTTGCATATGCTAGTATTTTGAGCTCTATCTCATCCATTCATTTTTGGAGTCAAGGCTGGTACAATTCATCATAAGGATAATAAAGAAATATAGCATATGAATTCTCTTCATATATAGCCATCAAAACTCATTCATGATAATTCAATAAAAATAAACTTACATAGAAATTGTGCGTGGACTATTAGAAGCAATTGCTTGAGCTTGGAATTACCAAAGACTTCATGAAGAACATTGCTACAACTACAATTTCACCAAGACCAACTCCAATGGGTCCCACTGAGCATGCCAAAAACTATTGTCAATCAGAATCGCACCCTTGTGAAGGTAGTTTCAGGCCTTCACAATCTGCTAAAACATGGAAATAATCTTAGGTTGTGGGTGGCCTAATCGACAGATTGAATCTCTATATTCTAAGGGATAACTCCCTTTGGTGTATCAATTAGGATCTCTACTCTACGCTAAAAAGCACTGAGAAAAGGGAAGAAATAAAACTGAAGGAAAAATCCTATCTAATGATGGTGATACACCTAAATTTTGGTTCATCCACTCAATTTGAGCTCATAATAACACTGATTAGATAAGAAAATGACTAAATTTTCAATTCCAATTGACTTCTATGCATTAGTATTTCATGAAAAGGTTTTATCTAGTGATCAAAGCTTGAGGGAAATGAGAGAATAGGCTTAATTCAAGGCACTAACCAGCCGCTTACATCCATTGTAACCTCAGCCAAAAGATATCAAACACAAAACATGACCTGCATAATCTAATCAACTAGTAAATAGGTGAGAATCATGACTTAACAAGGAAGAAAAATTATATCACATATACAAATCACTAACATTAATACACTATACCAACATCCTAGAATCTGAAAATAGTCCTTAGACTTATTTGAAAAGGTTACAAAACTCAAATTTTGGCAGAGTCTAATCTTGCCAAAAGAAGGATTCATCTTAAAATGGCTGAAAAATCCAACTTATATAGAAAAGCATACAAAATCCAAGAGATTGGCATTGAAAATAGAAGAGGAGATCAACTCCCACATCTCACAAGTCCCACTTTAGCTATCAAAAGATAGCTAAGCCTTCAAATAATATATTTTTATCTTATGCTTTGCATGAAAAGATCTTTTGAGTTGAAAATGATGGAGAGCCCATTTCATAATCCTTATTTAGAATAAAGATTAAATTCTTCAAAATTGATCAAACATGCATGAATCCTTGGTAATTCAACTATCTTCATGCATGATGCTACACCAATCTTCAAAGAGAAAACTCCACTTGAAGCTGAGTTGAAAATGTTTGAAAAAGGCTTTGATTAACAAGATAAACAAGAGTGCATGCATGAAATTCTATGTTAATCTCTCCTTGAATACCCATCCAATGTTAAACTCTTTGATCCCTTCATGCATTCAAGTCTCCTTTTTGGAACTGAGAGAGCCGTGCTTGAAGGAAACTACATGTCTATGAATAATTTGATTATTACATTTATTATTTGGCATACTTTTTACTACATTTTAATCTTTCTTGGGCCACTTTGCATCGATTATTTAACCTTTTGAATTTGCTGACCATTTGACTTATTCTTGATATTTACTTCTGTCTATTCCTGTAGACTTTCCTCTCATTTATTTCCTTCAGACAAAGTGCCTATGGCTTACTTCTTTTGAACCATTCCTTTCAGAATTCTCTTAGACAAAAAGTTTGCATTTTATCTCTCTATTCATTTCCTTTAGACAAAAAGTTTAAAGGAATTATTTCTATTTATTTCTTTCAGAACCTTTCCTTTATTCATTTCCTTTAGATAATAAGTCTGAAGGAATTCATGTCCTCAGAACCTTTGAAAATTTCCCTTCAGACTTTTTGAAAAGTACTTTGGAAAAGTTGACAAGCCCCTTTTGCTTTTTTGAATTGCCCTTTAGAAAAAATGTCAAGTCATTCTGATTTTTGTAATTACCATTTTGGTCGAAAGAAATGACCCTTGAAATTGTTGAAGTGAACCTTTTCCAGAATGTGAGAGACCTTTGGAACCTTTTGAAAATAGACCTTTTTGGAAGGAAAAGAACCCCTTGAACTTTATGAAAATGCCCCTTTTTGGACCCAAAGAAGCCTCCATAATGCTTTTCTTAAAAAATCCTCTGAAAACCAAAGTGAATGCCTTAAAAAGGCCTGTTAATCATGGATTATTTCAAGGACTTTTTAGGACCAATAACTGACTCATAAGATAATCTGGCATGATATGCAAAGTTTCTAATAATGAGGGTGACATTTTGACCTGTAGGGTCAAAATTGTCAATAGGTAGTTTTAAAATGAATTAAAAATTAGGTCCACTTTCTCCTACTCTTTCATTTCCTTATTTTAATTTACACATTGCAGTTCTTATATACCTACAAAACCATATTTCTTACTTACCCTATAATGGGTCTAATGTACCTATGATAACTAAAGACTAAAAGGAAAATAAAGTGGCATTACAAGTCTACATTAGAGTTAGTGAATTAGTATGCCTATCACTCTATTTGTTAGGGTCTTTAACAATAGGAATTACGATATAGAAAATACTAATTTGTTTGTAGGAAATAAATATGAAATGTAAACTACATAACAGAGATAAAACTCTAGGACACACATAAAAAATGTTGTATAGGAAAATGTTAGATTTAGACAATGATAAATACTCTAATGATTTTTTAATTGATTTTAAATGCCTATGATTACACAATAAAATGTTATGAGTGTTGAGGGTGATTCACATGAATATTCTCCTCTAAATGAACTGAAATGCATATGTATTTATATAAAATTGAATTCAAATTAGGACCTTATTAATCCATAAATCAATATCAAATAGTTAGAAGCAAAAAATATATGATGAAGGGAAAGAGTGTAACTTGACTTCACAAAGACCAAAAGATTGGATTGGAAGTGTTTGGTGATTTTTTTTATATAAATAAAAAAAACATTAGATGAGAGAAAGAGAGAAATCTTTAGGGTTGAGAAGAAGTAGAAGAGATATCAAAAGTTGACAAACATGCCATTAACACCTATTTTAGACCAATAATTGAAAAATAGATAATCATTTCAAAAACATATGAATTAAGACTTAATAAATACCTTATGACTATTTCTAAGCATTTACATTTTTTTGCATTATGAGATGTGTGTAAGCAAACATTTCTAAGTGTAAAAATAATACATAAAAAGGATATAGCTTCATGCTTGGATCTTTAGAATTGAAATTGTTGTACCTTAGAACCTATAAAACCTATCTTATTTTTTTATACACAGTAAATGCTAAATAATAATAAGCAATGAAATTTAAGATACTGAAATAAATATCATAAATTTGATGGTGATAAAATATAAAGTATAAAGTGGGTTGTAGTTCAATGATGAGGATAATGGTGTAAAAGGTGATATTTAGTTATATGCCAAGGTAGAAATCCCAAAATATACTAAAAAAGGAATGAGACTGAGATTATAGTCCAAATAAAATTGATGAAATGAATATTCCTCAATCCTTAACACTAAGTCGAATAAAATTTTTGTACACCTAATCTATATAAAAAATAAAATTTCAACAAAAAAAACAATAATAAAATATTAAAAAAAATATTAATTTAATTTAAATTAATTATAAGTAAAATCTAAGCAAAATCTAAGTAAATTATGAGTTAAACCTAAGTAATATGTGAGTAGAATTTGATGAAAATCTAAATCATTTGGAGTTGAATTTAAACCTCTTTCTAATGATAGGCTTTTATTTCATATGAATAATCTAAATATTAAAACAAATAAATTAATCATAATAAGAAGGATAATAATAATAAAATATGGTTCCCCTTCAAGATCCTAGAAGAGCTCACGAAACATAGTGAAAATAAAATCTTGAGTAAGATAAAAGACATTGTCCCCTTAAGACAATATAAAACATTATGTATTATTGATAAAAATTATAACATAGAAAAATATAAAAGATAGCATGATCAATTAATGTGAAAAATGGAAAACGTTAGATATGAGCCTATGGTGGCATGAAGTCATGTTTCAAAGTAATTTGATCATAATATTTATGATTTGATTAAATATGTAAACTAATGATAAATGAATAGTAATGACATTTTAAGGGTTTTCTCCATTGTATATAAAGTCAAATTTAAAATATAAAATCACATTTAATTTTTATTTTTTATATATATAATGTATATGTGTGTGAGTGATAGAGACAGAGACTTGTTATCATAGAGATTATATAATCATTTTTCACACATTGATTAGGTCACATGAGGGGGAAGATCAATATTATTATATTTATATACAATGTGTATGTATGTGAGTGATAGAGACAGAAACTTGTTATCATAGAAATTATATAATCATTTTCCACACATTGATTAGGTCATACGAGGGGGAAGATTGATATTATTATATGTTTCATTGGACAACAAATAATATCTCAATAAATAATATACTAACCATGTGTGTGTGTGTGCGCGCGCGCGCGCGCATATACCATATCTTTGTATATATAAAATAAAATATATGGGTCAAAGTATGATATCAAAAACATATAAAAAATAATTTAAATATAGATCTTAAAAATATATTATATTAATATCAACCATTTAAATTCAAGTTCTTCTTAGGTAAGATTATAAATATATGTGACCTTTTTATCTATAAAAGTGGGATACACTATTATTCATTGCCCTACATATGTTATTAATTTCAACCAACTAAATACAATTTTTTTGGATGGGTGATTATAGTGTCTATATCCTCTTCATGCCAAAAATTGGGACATAATATTGCCAAAAATTGGGACATAATATTATGCTTTAATTCAAGAGTCACCAATGTCAAAAATTCATTACATGAATTTATTGTTTCTTATTTTTGGTCAATTTATAAAATTTTGAAATATGAATAATTGAAAAAGGAAATTTTTGAACCCTAGTTTGAGACCTATTTTATCATAATAAAATTTTAGTGTTTTGACATGATTTATATAGTTATAACCTTAATATATGTATAGTCTTGGTTAAATATGTATAGTTCATGTGTGTGTGTGTGTGTGTGTATTTGATATTTGTAACTTAATAATTTGATAATGTAAATATATTATATTAACAAATATTAATTTTTATCTTAATTTGATGTGATGTAGGGTAATATAAACATGTAAGAGTTATGTTATGGAAGCATGTTGAAGACAATACAAGCACTTAATATAGAGGAGGTTAAGTCCCAACATCTTAATTACATTATCCTATGTCATACACCACATATTCACATGACAATAGAAATGAAAGTAAATTTGGAAGATGTGTGAAATATTTTAAAGGTTTGTATCAGAGGGAAGCAAGTTACACAAGAGTAACTTATTATGGAGGTGGTAAAATTAGCCAATGAGTATTCTAATGGGAGAGATGGAGATCTTGAGGATCAAGGAGGGATTATGTTGAGTAAGATTACTCAAGGAGACACACAATTACTCCAAAATTACTTGACATTTTATTTTTGAGCTCACTTTTGGTGGTTGACATAGGGGGTGTACAGCTTCCATCACTTAGTTCAAGATATAGAGGAGAGACATACCATTAATATAATAAAGGATGTTACATAGTCACCTATATATAAAATGACATGTATATATTTATGTATAAGCCACTCATAGGAGGGAGTGTAAGAAAACAATTATTATAGTGTTGGGAATATAATAATATCATAGTGATTAGTCATATTGGCCTATGCATTACATTAGAGGATATATATACTAGTTGTGTGGATATGGAATCTAGTGGAACAAAAGATGTTGCGAGACCATGATGTCTCACATGAGGGGAGGACTATAATCTTGCTGATGGAGATAGACATCACCTAGTGACTATATATATCATCCAATCTTAGATTAGGATGCCACAAAAATGTGTAAGAAAAGGAAGATGATATGGTAGTTTCTTTATTTAAATAAATCATTGAGTGATTCGATTATGAAAGGGTACTATTACAATTTGGGATAACATAAGATGTATGCCCAACCATTTATATGTATCACATGACAAGTAAATTCCCTTTAGAGGGAATGCAAGAATATTCTACCTTATTTTTATAAGTAGACACCCACACATAATGATGATGATGAAATACATCCAAACCATAGGATTGATGATGTGGGTGTTACAAATGGATGGAGGGCATGGTGGGCTAGGGTTTGTCTAAGACCACTAGTTCTAAAATAAATTGGGGGATACTATGCTTAGGAGGTGTTGTACCAACAAATTAATTCATGAAATTTTAATAATTTTGGTTCCAACATGGATAAATCAAAACATTAGCATTGGGGTGGTTAGGCCTCATAGGCATATCAGGTGATATTATCCTCCTTGCATTGTTTATGTCTTCCAAGTAATAAAAAATGGGATTAATTTTAGAAAAAGTGATCATTGAAAGGTCTTGTACATTATGCACTTGATAAAATTTAATTTTTAGATAAATTGAAACTTTGGTAATAATAAAATCAATTCGAGTATGTTGTAGGCATGTTCCATTTTATCATATCTTTCGCATCTAGACTCCATTTTGGTTCTCTTTTGATGAGATGGAAGGATATTTTCCCAACGATAATGTGTTTAAAAATTATTTAAGTCCCAAAATATATATATTTTATACAAAGTCCAACTAGATAAATCAAGTGATATTCACACCTCAAGTGTGCAACATGTGAAATTATTTCATTTTATCATATCATTCACATATTGACTCCATTTTGGTTCTCATTTTATGCATTGGAAATATATTGTACCCAGAATAATATTTGATCAAAGTTTAAATTCCCAAAACTTAATATATTATATATAAAATCCAACCAAATAAATTAGGTACCATTTGCACCTCAAATTCGTGGTACGTGCAATTCTTTCATTTTGTCATGTCATTCACATCTAGATTCCATTTTGGCTCTTGTTGAAATTGTTGAAAAGGTGTTTTAAAATGATCATATTTTTATAAGGTATTATATGCCCAAACCTCATATATTTTATGTAAAATCCAACTAGAGAAATTAGGTACCATTCGCATCTTAAGTGCACATTACGTGCACTTCTCTCATTTTTCATATATTTCATAACCGAACTCTATTTTGGTTCTCATTTGATGTGTTATAAAAATATTTAAAAAATATAATATTTACCAAAGGATCAAGTCTTAAATGTCATATATTATATGTAAAATCCAACTATAAAAATCAAGTACTAGGTGTGCAATAGGTGTAATTCTTCCATTTTGCTATATATTTCAGATCTGAACTCCATTTTGGTTTTCATTATATACATTGGAAAGATATTGTCACAAGGATAATTTTTGTCCAAAGATTCAAAGTCCCAAGCAACATATATTTTGTGTAAAATATAAAAGAGATAATGAACTTTGGCGCTAAGTGGCTGAGCCTCACGGGTGCACTGGATGTGATTGTCTACCTCACCCAAAATTGAACTTTGTTAAGATCATTTTGTTTGGTTCCCATGTGTTTTGATCATTCTAAGGATCATATTTGTCCAAAGTCTCAATCTCCAAAACATGACATATTTTTCATAAAATTTAACTAAAGATATAAAACTTTGGAGTTTAGCTAGCCTAAACACATGGGCATTCAAGCACACTGGATGCACAGGTGTATTAGGTACATTATGAATGTTAGAATAAAAACCCAAAAATTTATATTATTGTTCTTCCTATATTTGTCACATCTGAACTCTATTTTGGCTCTTAGTCAAAGCATTGAAAATATCTTGAAACACACAATCCAATGATGTGAAATATTTTATCCTTAGATTAAAATTTTGAAATGAGCAAAAAAGGGATAAATGTTGTTTTGACAATAACTTATAGGTGCACCAAGTGTAAGTTCTCTATTTTATCATAACTTTCACATCTAAACTCCATTTTGGCTCTCATTTGAAGTGATAAAAATATATTTCAATGGGAAATTCAATGATGTGAAATATTTTATCCTCTGATAATCTTATGAATGTGATTACTTCTCATATTTTATTTAAATGTTACTTTGCAGGACTCGATTTAAAATGTTAGTGTGTCGCACATATATGGTGGGAATATGAATAAGTGTTCATACTATTTCAAGACTCTACCACCCAATGAATAAACCTTGGTGTACCTGCTTGGTGATTAATTTAACTCAATATATTATATTTTTGTAATATTTATGTCACTTTATTAAAAATTGAAAGGTGAATGCAAATATAGAATAATAATATTAGAAACAACAATTAAAATAATATAACAGGTAATTTATATGCTCTTATGTGTTATAAATAGGAGAGATAGCCATTGTAAAAGGGATTCTTCTTTATTTCATCTCTTAGGGAAGAGTTGGTTGAAACTTTATGTGTTGCATGTACTTTTTCATATTTTTTAATGGAGTGGAAGAAAATTTATTAAATCATTCTTTAGAATTATGGTTTTGATGCTCTTTTTTGTGAAATTTTCATTATTATTTTTAGACATAGAATCAATTAAAAAATTTCTCTTTTCTTGGTTGTGTACAACTCATAGTGTTTCCATAATTTATGTTGAAAACCAAGTTTATGGGATTTTTACCAAGTTTTCCCTATTAGAGTTTTGAGGAGCCTTTGTGCTTCTAAGAAAATCATTTTGTTCCCATAAATCTCATACTCCTAATTATGTTTTCATGTGAGAGGAAGAATTTCCAACCATTTAATTTAAATTTAAGATAACATAGTGGTTATCTAAGTTTATTACACCATGATTTTATCACTTTCACCTCCATTTCCCTCCTTTTTTCTATAATTTTCACCTTTCACCATTTCTCATTTTTATTTCTTTTTATGATTTCTAGTTAAAATTACACAAAATCTCATAATCATACAACAAAGATGCCTCTCTCAAATGCAGAGGAAAATCACCATATCAATGGTGATTTATCTATTTGTTGTAAAATTTGTGTCACTATTGATGGGGCAAGTCATAAAATAAATAAAAATCGAAGAAAAATATTGTTTTGCCAAAACATCGAAGAATGTATTTGATTTTAAAAATTTGATTGGAATATTCTCATTTCAAAATAAGATTAGAGACTCTATCTAAATTAAGCTTTGAAATAATGGAATGTAGCTTATGATTTTGATATTTCAAGCTCTCTTATTGCTGACCAAAGTTTGATTTATTGCAAAAATTAGTAGCATGGATAATTGGTGGCAAATAGATTTTTTTTTTTAAAAAAAAAAAAGGAGCCCAAAATAAGGGCTAACTGGGTTCTTACAAATGATGATATGGTGATAAATGTTTTCCTCTTTATATATGCATATGTTATACCTAAAGACAAAGGGAAAAAAAGTGACATTGCATGCTTATATTAGAGTTAGTATTGGTGTGCCTATCATTATATTTATCAAGGCCCTTAACAATAAGAACTATGATATAGAAAATATTAGTTTGCTTAAAGGAAATAAACTCTAAAATGTAAACTATATAACATAGATAAAACCCCAGGTCACACACCAAAAATGTTGCATAGGAAAATGCTAGATTTAGACTGATAAATGCTCTAATAATTTTTTAATCAGTCTTGAATGTCTATAATTACTCAATAAAATGTTGTGAATGTTGAGTGTGATTCACATGAAAATTATCCTCTAAATGAACTACAATTCATATGTATTTATAGATAATTGAATTCAAATTAAGACTATATTACCCCATGAATCAATATCAAACAATTAGAAGCGAAAAATATATAAGGAAGGGGGAGAGTGCACCTTGACTTCACAAAGACCAAAATATTGGATTGGAAATGCTTTGTGATTTTTTTGGTATAAATACAAAAAACATTAGATGTGTGTGTGTGTGTGTGTGTGTGTGTGTGTGTGTGTGTGTGAGTGTGTGTGTGTGTGTGTGTGTGAGAGAGAGAGAGAGAGAGAGAGAGAGAGAGAGAGAGAGAGAGAGAGAGAGAGAGAGAGAGAGAGAGAGAGAGAGAGAGAGAGAGAGAGAGAGAGAGAGAGAGAGAGATCAATAATCAAAAAATAGATAATCATTTTAAAAACATATGAATTAACACTTAATAAATACATTGGGGCCATATCTAGGCATTTACGTTTTTTTTTGTATTGTGAGATTGTGTAAACAGACATTTCTAAGTATAAAAATGTTACATAGAAAGGATGTAGACTCATGTTTGGATTTTCATAATTGAAATTTTTTCACCTTGGAACCTGTAAAACATATATTATTTTTTTACGCACATGATAAGCACCAAACAATAATAAGCGATGAAATCTAAGATGTTGAGATAAATATCATTTGGCGGTAATAAAGTAAAAATAATTAAGTCGGTTGTAGTCCAACAGTGAGGATGATGGTGTAAAAAGTATTGTCTAGCCATTTACCAAGGTACAAATCCTAGGAGATACCAAAAAGAGATGAGGCCGGAATCATGCCCTGAGTGAATTTGGTGGAATAGATACCCCTCAGTCCTTGATACTACGCTGAAGAAGCATTCTGTACACCTAATCTATGTAAAAAATACAATTTTAATAAAAAATGATAATAATAAAATACACAAAGAAATATTAGTTTAATTTGAATGAATCCTTAAGTAAAATCTAAACAAAATCTAAATAAATTATGAGTAAAACTTGAGTAATATGTGAATAAAATTTGATGAAAATCTGAGTCACTTAGAGTTGAATTTAGACATCTTACTAATGATAGACTTCTATTTCATGCCATTATTAATAATTTATATATTAAAAAAATATGATTTAATCATAATAAGAAGGATAATAATAATAGAATATAGTTCCCCTTCACGTTTCCAGAAGAGCTCATTAAACATAATGAAAATAAAATCTTCAGTAATATAAAAGAAATTGTCCGCTTGGGGCCCAATATTATAAAACATTAAAATAAATTGTCCCCTTGGGCCAATACTATAAAGCATCTTGTATTATTGATAAAAATTATAGCATAGAAAAATATAAAAGATAACATGATCAAATAATGTGAAAAATTACATGTTAAATATGAGCCTATGGTGGCATGAAGTCATGTCTCAAATTAATTTGATTATAATGTTTATGATTTGATTAAATATTTAAACTAGTGATAAATGAATTAGTAATGACATTTTAGGGGTTCCCCCATTGTATATAAAGTCAAATTTAAAATATAAGATCACACCTCATTCTTAACTTTTTTTAATAGAATGAGAGAGAGAGTTTTTTTTAATCATGGAGATTATATGACTATTTTTAGTACATTGAATAGGTTATATGAGGGAAATTAATATAATAAAGGAGGATCAACACATAACAATAATACATAATAATATGTTTTATTGAACAACAAATAATATCTTAATAAATAATATATAAAATTGTAAAAAATAATTAATAATTTTTTAAAAATGTGTATATATTATGTTTTTTATATATAAATTAAATTATATGGTTCAAAATATGATATCGAAAACTTATTAAAAAATTAATTTAAATATAAATCTTAAAAATATATTATATTAATACCAACCACCCAAACTTAAGTTTTTTCTAGGGAAGATTATAAGTGTATGTACCTCTTTATCCAAAAAAGTGGGATACACTATTATTCATTACTCTACATGTGTTATTAATTTCAGCCAACTAAACACAATTTTTTTGGGTGGGTGACTATGGTGTCTATGTCATCTTCATGGAAAAAATTGAAACACAATATTATACTTTAATTCAAGAGTCATCAATGTCAAAAATTCATCACATACGCCCAATTTTATTATTTTTAACCATTTTATAAAATTTTGAAATATGAATAATTGGAAAAGGAGATTTTTTAATCCTAGTTTGGGGCCTATTTTATCCTAGTAGGAATTTTAGTGTCCCGACATGATTATATAGCAATAACCTTAGCACATGTATAGTCTTGGTAAAATATGTATGTATGTATGTATGTATGATACTTGTAACTAAACAAATTGATACTGTAAATATATTATATTAACAAATATTATTTGTTTATTTTGATTTGTTTTGATGTAGGGTACTATACACATGTAAGATCTATGTCGTGGAAGCATGTTGAAGATAATATAAGCACTTAGTATAGAAGAGGTTAAGTGCCAATATCTTGATGGCATTATCCTATGTCATGTATCACATCTTCTCATGATTCTATTTGACCCTGCTATGCTCACTAGTTTTGACGAGTAATGGAGTAGAGATACTTTAACATTCTAATTATTGACAATGGAAATGAAATTAAATTTGGAGGATGTGTGAAATATTTTAAAGGTTTGTTTCAGAGGGAAGCAAGTTATATACGAGGAACTTACCAAAGAGGTGGGAAAATTGGCCAATGAGTATTATAATGGGAGAGAGGGAGATATTGAGGATGAAGAAGGGATTATATTAAGATTACTCAATGAGACGCACCATGACTCCAAAAATACATGACCTTTTATTTCTGATTTCACTTGTGGTGGTTGTCACAAGGGGTTTATACATTGCTTACATCACTTAGTTCAAGATTTGGAAGAGAGACATACCATAAATATAACAGAGGATGTTGCACAATCATCTATCTATAGAAGGACATGTATATATTTATGTATAAGCCACTCATAAGGGGGACTGTAGAAAAATAATTATTATAATGTTGGGAATATAATAATATCATAGTGATTAGGCCTATTGGCCTATGCATTGAATTAAAGTATATATATATATATACCACGCAATGCATTAGATGATATATATCAGTTGTCTGGATATGGAATCTAGTGCGATAAAAGATGTTACATCCTGATTTCCTGCTAAGAAAACTTATTTGATTATCCATATATTTTTTATAGTTGATAATTTGATTTAATTATTAGTGACTAAGCTGTAAGTCATATGTTGTTATGGGGCAGTGGTAGTTGCTTTGGTTTCATGATTTCATAGTTATGAGTTAGCTATAGTGTATATTCTTTATATTAAGATCATGTTAACTTATATTTCAGCAGTATTTTATTATATACATATCATGATGTTATAAAATAACTACCTGCTTGTCATGAGTTGGACACAAGAAAGATTCATCTCTTAGAGCGTGATAGAGGGAGAACATAATCGAAGAGGGTAACGTAGAAGGAGATGTTAAGGGATGGTAGAGGAATGGCTAAAAATCTGCACACACCACATTAAATAAAACATATTAGATGCATGGTTTGAATTATTTATGTTAGTGCTTTTACGATGATGTTGCATTTAGACAATGGTTAGTTGTGTGTTAGTTTAATTTATTTTTTGTGTGGAATAAATCTTGTGTGATTTATTGCTTAATTCATTATTGGTTAAGAATGTTAATGACTTACATTAATAGCATTATCACTAAGTCATTATGATAAATTAATTATACTAAATAATTAGAAAATAAAAAGCCTCATAAAGTAAATACATTAATTCTATTTAATACTTAGAAAAATATATTTATACCAGAAAGAGATTATAGAAAGTAGATAATTAAAAAAGGAAATAATAAAAATCAATAAAAGGGAAAAGGAAAAAAATCCAAAAAATAGAAAAATCATTGAATAAAATAAATAGATAAGGAAAGAAAGAAATCAGATTTTTAAATAAAGCGCAAAGCTCTCATAAAAGGAAAGAGAGCTTTAGAAAAGAAAGGAGAATATATTTTTGTAAAAAAAGAAGAAAATGGCAGCTCATAGAAAAAGAGAGCAGAGCATGGCATAGAGAAGGGAGGCTCAAAAGGGAAGAAAAGATTGGAAAAGAGGAGTTAAGGAGGAACAAGAGGGAGCAATTTGAATAATCTTGGAATATCAACAGTAATATCAAATATTGTTAATCGGGTATGCCCTTACCAATATTATTTGAAAATTTGTTTGTTTGTCTATTATTTATTTGTTTTGGTAGTATGATTTCCTATGTCTTGCATACATAAACAACGAACAAAGATCTATTATTAAATATAGTTTATATATATACATATGTGTAAATGAGATTGTATAAATGTGAGTGATGATATATACGACTTTCTTTTATATATATATATATATATATATATATATATATATATATATATATATATATATATATATATATAAAATAGGCATAACTAAATCCCTTATTGGCAATAGGCAATAAATATAGATGGACATGTATATATGGATATCAATAATAACTATCTATTTAAATATCGGCTATTATCCTAATAAATAATCATTGTAGTTATACATAAATCAATCCATAACTATTGTTTGGTGATTATTCTAATATATAATCAATAAATCATTGTAATCAATGTATAAAAGTAACGATGTATGTATAATGATTCATGTATATATTAGTAATATTTTCAATTCATATCTATACATATCTATTTAGGATGATCCAGATAAACATACTTTTTGATAAACCTAAGTCAGTAATGAATCTACTTATGAAAATAGAATAACTATATTCATCATTGGAGATCATATGTACATGTAACCCTCATATATTTACTACTAAACTTACTAGATAATTTATATTCATTAATGTATAAGTCATTGTGATATTGCCATAGATATAACATGTAAAATGACTTATGTAACCCAAAATATGTGTTATGATGGTAGCATTTATATTTGTATATCCTATGTATAAACTAAAGCAATCCTACACACTCTATTTTTCATAGTGGCTTCCTACACACTCCTTTTATCAAATTAGTTTATTTAACTCTAGGATATATTGGTTGCATTAGTTTATCTTTGAATTGCCTATATTTCCATCTAAAATTCTTAGTTAAATGTATAATCAAATCATGGAATACATTTATCTTAAGTCCACTATATATATTAGAGTTTTGTGGTATAGAATAATATTTGCGATATGGAGTATATAATAACATTCACGATCTGAGATATAGAGTAACAAATTTTGAACTACTAATGATGACTTCAAATATGATTTCATTTAGTGAACTAATAATTATATAATTTAGTTGGTTGTAAATACAACTAAAAAATAATAACCTATATATATTGCATATGTTATACCTTGTAACCAGTTATTTGATTTGAGCCCCATTTGAGGTATATGTAATTATACAACAATCTAAATAAAATCTATGTTATCTTTCAATAGTTTTATATATATTATGGTAACTATATAAATTTATAAATGAGATTTGATTAAGTAATATTTTGATCTACATCCCATATATCACATCTACTTGTTTATTCTTGTTATTCCCCCTGATAATCAATGTGTTGTGTTTACTATATTGTCTTATGTTATGGGGAGGTATTATCTTGGGATATGTTATATGAAAACATTTATGTAGAGATGGTACACTTTGAGGATGACACACTTAGAGGAGATACACTTAGAATCGATAAAAGTATAGTGATTTAATTGAATTAATTAGTTATTGTACTCTTCTGTTAAAATTGATATTATTGGGTTAAACTTTGAGGGAGATGTTACACTTTGAGGATGACACACTTAGAGGAGATACACTTAGAATTGATAAAAGTATAGTGATTTAATTGAATTAATTAGTTATTGTACTCTTCTGTTAAAATCGATATTATTGGGTTAAACTTTGAGGGAAAAAGCATTTATACGTAATTATACAACAATCTAAATAAAAGCTATGTTATCTTTCAATAGTTTTATATATATTATGGTAACTATATAAATTTATAAATGAGATTTGATTGAGTAATATTTTGATCTACATCCCATATATCACATCTACTTGTTTATTCTTGTTATTCCACCTGATAATCAATGTGTTGTGTTTACTATATTGTCTTATGTTATGGGGAGGTATTATCTTGGGATATGTTATATGAAAACACTTATGTAGAGATGGTACACTTTGAGGATGACACACTTAGAGGAGATACACTTAGAATCGATAAAAGTATAGTGATTTAATTGAATTAATTAGTTATTGTACTCTTCTGTTAAAATTGATATTATTGGGTTAAACTTTGAGGGAGATGGTACACTTTGAGGATGACACACTTAGAGGAGATACACTTAGAATCGATAAAAGTATAGTGATTTAATTGAATTAATTAGTTATTGTACTCTTCTGTTAAAATCGATATTATTGGGTTAAACTTTGAGGGAAAATATAGATAAAGGACATATGGTTATTGTTGTGTTATTTATACGTTAACATACATTAAAATAAACTATATGTCATACATTAACTATACCTAGGTATATGATAAGTGCACTGATACATGTTAAATTATAGTCAATTGGTATAGTAAGAAACTTAGACAGCGATCTGCATAAACAGTGAATCCACAATGCAATAAAGCATAATTTGAGGTATAATGAGTGATATATTGATCTCATATATGAATTCATAATCTATATAGTTGTAGATCATAATATTATCCATGGATCTTGATCAGAGCTTGGTGGTAGATCAAAGTTTGGTGATATAAAGTTGTAGATCTTGATATTGTGTATACTTTTATTTGAATATGTCCACATTAGCTAATTGATGAGTAAAAATATATCCCAATTTGTGCCAAATAAATAAATTAATTATGTGAATCCTTTGTATGGTGAATTTGAATTAGATGTTGATTTGATTCAATTTGAAAACCAACAATAAATAATGAGACCAGAATATTGACATAAAATGTCTATTGTCTAAAGTACTCAATTTATATTAATATCATAATGATTCATGAGTGTAATGATTTTTGAAATCTTATAAGTCCTGACTAGCATTAAATATGACTAAGTTTATTCACATACAACACCTATATAGTATTGAAAACTTATGAACGGTACATAAAATATGTATATTGATATATGCATACACTTATAGCTAAATGGATGGTTAAAATAAGTCAAAGGATCCCATAGGTCATGAAACTATAAAATATATGAATACAATCTTCTATAAATATAACAGTTATTTGAATGAAATATTATGTTTATACAAGACATAACTTGGTTACCTGATTCTCTGAAAACATTATGAATGTTAGTATTGTATGCAATCTGCTCACCCTAATAATCCCACTAATTTTTATAATTCAACCCATAATCACATTTCCTAGATAATAAATTAATATCACACATCCTATATAAAAACCTCCACATCCCATAAACCTTACTCCCTCCTCAAAATCAATTAATTGCCTTCACTATCCCACCAATTAACCTACGGTTTCAAAGGAATTAAAAATTCCTTGGAAAATCCCTAATCATTGATTTTAATGAGTCCAAGATTAAATTTGAGCCATTGATTTTCCCTCCCATGGTTTATATAAACAATGCATTACCTCCATATCCAACTTAAGTTGAAATAACTTGAAAATTGGAAGCTTTGAGAGCATACTTCCAACCATCATTCAAGCATTCATAAGCCATCACCAAGCTATCAAAGAAATCCATTAAAGCTATTATCAATCTCCATCAAGCAATCCAACAATACACTTATTTTGAACTCTAATTGGTTTGGTAATCTTAGAGGGGAGCTATAAGAGATAAAATAATGGTAAGTGAATCCATTGTAGTGTCAGATTATCTCTTTATCCTCTTTATTTGATATTGTTTGCATTTTGGGTTTTTATAACTAAAATTAGTAATATAGGAAGAATCCAAAATACACTCAACCATTTGGCAATGATGGTGGGAGATTCTCCCTAAATCTACCCTCTTGAGCTTTCTATAAGTGATTTAAAATATTTTTAGGTACAACTAGATGAGAATCAAAGGCTGGATTTGATAAAATCATCATGTACAGGTGAGTTGTTTTGCACTAGTATTTGTGGTATTGCAGTTGCAACATTGCAAACATTTAAGCAATATTGTGTTAACCTTGATTTTTAAATTCTAAGGTCTTGGGTTTTGATATGATGTCACCTTTATGCAATACTGCTACTTTTCTAATTTTGACCTTGCTCTAGTAAATATGATATTATGACTATAGTTATAGTTTTACAGAATTCTAGGGTGAACATAAGATAGTTGGTTTTCTTCTCTTTCTAACCTCTATGTAGTCATTTTTGTATTCCTATGGAAGGATTTATTTTATCTTTTGTGTGCAGTAAATAGGTATAATTAAGAATCTAGTTGGTGATTACTAAAGCACAATATTTCCACTTCAAAAATTGTGGTATTGATTTGTGAATTATGATATCACCATTGTAAGTTAGGGTATGTGATTTCTGTCTAAAATGGTAAAAAATTATCATGTTAGTCTCTAGTTTGTAGGTGTAAGTCCATCATTCTCTACTTTTAGGATAGATTATTGATTATATAATCTCATCGATAAGCCAATATGATTGTTTTGGGTCTAACTATTTTGAGTTTTGGCTAACTGCATTCCTAAAAAGGGTGCTTCTAAGATTGTTGTGTACAAGTTGATAAGAAGAGGAGGCATAAATTAGATCATCTGCAAAATTAAATAGTGCATCATTAACCTATTAAAACCCCTAATATAATATGGCTAATCATGATCTATGGTTTTGCTTTACTATTAGCGATATTATGCTTTCATTAGCAACATTGTAATTGGGTAATTTTAGGGTGTAATTTAGTTCACTATTTTAAATGTTTAGCTAATATTTAGGGGAAATATGATAGCAATATTTTTTTTTCTATCTATTCATTATTGTTAAAAATATCTCATCTAGATATTCTTTATTAAAGATTTTGATAAATAGTCAAAATTCGTAAAATATGTTATAGTTATCTGACAATGTTTTCTTAGGCATTATATATTTTTGAAATATCTAGGATAATAATATAACTATCTACATTAATTAAAATTTGTTGCAATCCTATTGATATTGAACTAGTGACATTGCCTTAATAGTCATGATTTTGCACTAACAGTTACAATTTTATAGGAGCCTTTTTATTGACTATCACAATTATCTTTTTGTTACATTATCACAATTCGTGATCTATGGTTTTTCTTGATAGTTGTAATATCATAGTCTCTGGTTGTGATTTTTCTTTGAAATAACTATGTAATTATGATTTTACAAGGGACTAGATGTTTTGTATTGAATCAGACTACTAATCCTTGTTGTGCAGGAGCTCTCAAGACAAAGGCACCCCATTTGTTTTCCCAACCCTTGTGTTTGCAATAAGGGTGCCAAAAAATTATAATTTGTCTTGTTACTTATATATATCGTGTGTTGTGTGATTTTATTGTGTATTTTTATGTTTCCTCACATAGGCAATGAATTGGAAAAATTAATTATGTTTTGCATGTTTGTTAACCCATTAAGTCTAGGATAGCACATGATGTAGAATTCATCCCCACACACAGACTTAGTCACTAGGGTTTGGTTTCATGTATCTCATCACTATGCATTCAACCAAACTCCATGTTTTAGTAGAGTATAAATATCAGGGATAATTATCATTCGGCCAAGCAGTTGACCCCATATAGGTCATCTATGAAGGGGAAGAGTTAATTATCTAAACCAAGCATTATACATCACCTTATATAGAATAGAGCCCCACTATACCTAGAGTATATTAGGGACTCCCCTATAAACCTTTGTGAAAACCTAGATTAGGACCTTTTGGCCATTACAAGCATTTCACTATTCGAGTCAATATCAGCTCCTAAGAAGTTGTTAAGTACAAATGGGGTTAGGAGGTTTTGATTGATTTTGTAATGGGTCATCAACCTATAGACTCATCCACAAAGCCATTAAACAATGAAAAAGTTGGGTTACACATCCTTTTCAATTTACTAAATTAGGTCTTCTAGCTGAGTGTGTTTTTTACATGTCATTCTTAAACCTGTGTTATTTATGAACTGAGTCAGCCACTCCCTTATTATAAAATACCTAGACACCCCTAGGATAACTCTCACTCTAGAAACCGCATCAAACATTTATCTCATATATTACATTCACCATCTTTAGATACAACATTTAGTCTTGAAACCAAATCTTAGTGGTCACCCATCGCTCTAATCTTCATTATCATCCTTTGACTTGGTATTATCAACATACATAACATTGTCAAGTTTTTAATCTAGCATGCATCAATTCCTTATCATTGCCTCTTCATACCTAGCACCCATCCAATCACTATTTTTCTAGTGTGAAAGGTACTTGATCCCTTCATCTCCTAGTCTTTTTTATATATTGAACTCTTGTATGGTTTTGGCTTTTGGTAATCCTTTGGTCACTTTGATCTTCACATCTCTCTAAATCTAAAATTACCACATTTCTTAATCATATTCTTTGAACACTCTTAGATTTGATTCCTAGATCAAATTAGTATTCAAATCCACATCATCTCTCATCATCCTGCATTAAAAACACACCTAATCACTTTTCCACCCCCCATTTAATATACCGATCCAAACCCATGCCCAACTTATTAGAATGGGAAAAGCATCTAACTAAGAGAATTATTTCTTGGGGAAATTAGGTGATCAAAATTGGGATCATGAAGATATGCATAGTGATATGCACACTCCCAGAGGCGGAGATGACAGATTCACAAACAATCTTTTCCATAGTGATGAAGTTAAGACCCTACTTAACTAGTATATATATGAAAACCATGATCAGGTCCTTGATTAAAATATTAAAATGGGGGGCACATTACCCCCAAGATTTGATTTAAATATTTTATAACACTTAGTCCATCCATATAATTGACCTAATACACCTTGTCATCATACCCATACTAATCAAGCACCTGAAGAAGAGGGAGTTGTAGACTGCAAACAAGAACTTGAAGACCAAGAAAAATAAGAACCTCTATGAAATAACCGCATCAAGGATAATAAGAGGAAAATCACCCTAGAGAATTGATTGGATCAGCTCACATAACAAATAAATTACTTATCCTTCCAATTCCGTACACAAAAACAATAATCATCCTCCCCAAGATAAAATCTCTATAATTCTAATAGACCACACACTAGTCATGCCCAAGATCCTAATCCCCTTGGGGATCCATCATTTTCACAAGAATGGAAAATAATGAAATATACCATCTAATAGATTGACCCTCTTAATAAAATGATGAATTATAAATATGAATATTTTTCTTCTTCTCCCTTAGATATGAGCATTCTACAAATTCCTTTCTCACCTCACTTCAAGGTACCCAAATTTGAAAAATATAAATCAAAAGGAGATCCCCAAGATCATGTTCAAGAGTTTTATGTGGCTTACCATGATTTTTTTTATGGTGATGCCTATTTACTAAGACTTTTCTAAAAGATTCTTACATGACCAGCTTTATAATGGTTCATACAATTACCAAAGGGGTCCATATCTAGTTTTGGGAAATTAATTGAATAATTTTTGAAATATTTCTCATTCAAATAAAACATGATGTCTCCATTGTAGACTTATACAACACTAAATAAAGGAATGGGTAAAGTTTGGCCTTTTTCTTACAATGATGGAAAATCTTAGCAAGCTACTTCTGATGTACAGTACCTAAAAAATAATTGGCCAAAATATTTTTTAACAACCTCAACACAAAGCTAAAATACCAATTGAAACTATAATGTGCCAAATACTTTGATGAAATTATTGAAAAGAGGATACAAATAGAGATAAATAATTGAAAATGGAATAATAAAATTATACCCCTGAAATGAACAAAATCACAATCAAGACAACTCCTTTTTGGTCAAATCAAAAATCTTTAATAAGAATAAGAATGTTGTGGGAGATAGAGTTACAGAATCCAAACAAAATGTTAAAAAAATGAAAAAGAGGACTCCCAAGATCAGTAGAATGTCTCCTCTATTCGAGTTCCATGAGTAAATTTAAAGCCTCGAACAAGAAAGAGACCTCTTACCAGCCTTGGAGTACCTATTAAAATGGTCCTTCAGTAATTGATCACTACTAACATGATTACTCTTCTTGAGATCTAACCTTTAGATTATAGTACACCTCAACCTAATTGGTATCATAAGGATGAATTATGTCAATATCATAGATTCAAAGGTCATGACATAGAAATATTTATACAATTAAAGAATTATATTTAGCATCTTATTGAAAAAGGAGACATTGAAGTAGAATGGGAGAAGTACTCCTGATCAATCTAAAAATCAACAACTCAACATTTATTAGGCCCCTTTGCCCAAGCATGGTCAAAGATAATTGAATCCACCTAGAGACTAGGGACAAGCCACTAATTCTAATTGTACAAACTATCAATCCATCCCATATCACTATGTCAATACCATCAAAATTCATAACCCCCAAGAGCCCACTCCACCATCATCCACCATATTAGAAATCAACTAGGCCATAGCTGACTATGCGGTTATTACCTAATGCATCAAAATTTTATTTCTTGGGGCACCACTAAATGACCCATCTATATCCACATCTCAAAAGGTTGATATCTCTGATAAAGTCTCAGTATCTTCTGACAAGTCTTATGATATCATCTAGCAAGTTAAGAAGACCTCAACTCAAATCTCAATCATGGATCTTCTTAAAACATCATATGTGCATCAAAATATCCTCAATCAAATCTTGAATGATCTAAAATTCCACCAAGATATTGACACCAGTCAGTTACAAACATTAGTGGGTCATTTGTGTCTATAACAAATCACATTTAGGGCCCAGGATGTGCCTCCCATTGGCCCACATTATAATTACCCATTATTCATAAAATTCTCCATCTCCAATCACCACATCCCTCATGTACTCATAGATGGAGGGTCTACATTAGATCTATGTAATTTAGATTTCTTAAATAAATTAGGGTATTTTGAAGCGTCCTTGGGGCTTACTCTGATCATGATTAAAACATATGATGATAATTAACAATTGTCTAAAGGTACCATATATCTTCCCATTGCTATGGGACCTATTATACATCAAACCTTGATTCACATTATGGATGTTAATTTTCCATAAAATCTAATGTTAGTCCACTCATAGATCTATGAAATGTAAAAAGTCTCATCCACTCTCTAACAATGCCTAGAATTCCCTCACTCTAACATGAAAGTCACCATTCCTGTGAAAATTGGGAATTTTCATAGCTACCAAATGGGTCAATCACAATCCACATATTATTGTCCTAGCATAGATGGTTCCAATCTACACCTAATAGCTACCAAATATGTACACCCTAATGATCTAGTGCCTAATCCTAATCCATTACCTAATGCAAACCAAAATAAAATCACCTCTATATGTTATGGAGAATATGAATATAAAACATTTTGTGTAGGGGATTTACCTCTTCCACCCCCCATAGCTACAGGTCTCTAGTTACGAAGAAGAGCACTCCTATCAGCTATCAGTTTAGACTGATGGCCTTTTCTAGTATGGGATTATTATCAAAAGAATACACTGGTGAGCTTGATGAGTCATGGCTTATCCCAAAAAATGAGGCCCTTACATTTCATAAATAGAAATACCCTTAAATTCAAAAAATATTATAGAATATGCATTATCAAGGAAAAGGACTAGAGAGACATGAACAAGGCAATATTGAGCCTATAACGGTTCAAAAACATCCATATTATCTTGGTCCAAGGTAAAAACCTCTAGATAATGAAGAAGTCAAGATAGGATCCATTTATAGCCTTTATGAAGAAATTGTTTCCACCAACCTTTTCCAAGATACCACTATCACCACCATCAACATATCCCTCCATTACCCTTCTTTAATAAACTAGGATCAATGTCATGATCCATCCTTTGACATGTTCTAAAGTGTTGAGTCTATCCTAGAATATTTGGGAGCACATGATTTTATGCCTTCTAATGATCATAAAAAAGGCTTCTCCATCAATCTTAATTAGTCAAATTATTTTGGGGAAAAACAAACATCCCTTAATAAAATTAAAGAAGATGAAGATGAAGAGGAGGATCCCCATCAAAATCTAGAAGATTCTTCACCCATTCTAGATGAACTTAAATTTTATGTTGAAATCGACATAGAAATCCCAGATAGTTTTTCTTCTAATATCCCAAATCAACCATTTCTTCCTTATCTATAGGACAAGTCACCATATCTCATTGAGGACCTGATTGAAGTTAACATCAAAACAAAAGATGAACCTAAAATTATCAAATAGGGGGTAGGTCTTAAACCTAAGGAATTCCAAGTTATTATTGAGTTGCTCAAAGAGTTCATAGACATATTTACATGGTGTTATTCTAATATGATAGGTCTTGATCCTACCTTAGTTTTGCATCATTTGGTCATCCATCCTAATGTGAAACCATCAAGAAAAAAATTTCAAAATAAACCCTAAGGTGGATTTACTCATCAAGGATCAATTATAAAAATTCTTGGAAGCAGGGTTTATCCGAGCCATTGATTATTCAGACTAGATATCCAACATTATTCTTGTGGCCAAGCCACAAGTTGGGATTTAGATTTATACAAACTTCCAAGACATTAACAAGGCATGCCCTAAAGATGACTTCCCCATCCCAAACATAGATATGATCATGGATTCAATAGCTAGGAATGAAATTTTATCCCTCATGGATGGATTTTTGGGCTATAATCAAATTATAATCATGCTCTAGGATTAACATAAAATAGCCTTCTTTACTCTATGGAGAAATTTTTTCTATCAAGTGATTCCTTTGGTTTCAAGAACATAGGCACTACTTATCAATAGTTAATAACAATTATCTTCCATGATATGATGCATTACATAGTTGAATATTATGTGTATGACGTTCTAGGGAGGTCCAGACTCATATATGAGCATCATGTAGTTTTGAGAAGGATCTTTAAGTGACTATGTGAGTATAAGGTTAGATTAAATCTAAAGAAATGCATATTTGGTGTTACCTCAAGTAATATATTGGGTTTCATAGTCTCTATGAGAGGTATCGAGGTTGACCCTTCCAAATTCAAAATTATCCTGGAAATGCCTTCTCATAATTTGAAGCAATTTGAGACCCTTCGGGGCAAGTTACAGGCCATTTGATGCTTCATCTCTAAGCTAGCTGACAAGTGTCACCCCTTCACCCACATTTTGAATAAGGAAACTCATTTTTATTGTTAATATAAATGTTATTAGGCCTTTGATAGATTTAAATAATATCTATAAGATCCTCTAGTGTTATCACAACCCATGGTGTGAAGGTCCTTGCTTCTATATATATCTATGACACCATGTGCAATTGGGACCCTTCTATCCCAACATAATGATAAAGGAAAATAATGAGATATATATTATCTTAGTTGCACACTAATTTTATATGAGATGAATTATACTCCAATCAAAAATACCTAGTTATCCATCATCTTTTCTTCACAAAAACTTTGGCACTATATGCTTAATAGTCAAGTGCAGCTCACTGCTAAGGTTGATCCTCTTAAATATCTGCTCTCCAAATCCACCCTCATAATTAGAATGGTTAAATGGATAATGTTTCTTAGTGAATTAGACATTAAATATGTCCATAAAAATTCCATCAAGGGATAGTCTATTTTGGATCAACTTGTGGAGTCCCCTCTTGTAGATACTTGGCCTCTGGTTTTAGCCATCCTAGATGAATCTATTATGAATACCACTAAATATAATAGCTAGAAACTATATTTTGATGGATCCTTCACCAAGAATGGATCAAGAGTTGGTATCCTTTTGTTCACCCCATAAGGTGACCTTATTCCAAAATCCTTTTGCCTCACTTTCCCATGCACCAATAATATTTTTGAATATGAGGCCTTAATTGCTAGTCTCCAATTAGCCATCCAATGAAACATCCAACATCTCCAAGTGTTCGATGGTTCATAACTAATAATCAAACAAGTCAATGAAGAGTTCCAAAGATGAGAAATTACTCCACTTTGAGAAGTTGGTGGATATTTGAATCAAAGTTTTTAGTCTATTATGTTTGATCAAGTACCTAGGAGAAGTAATAAGGTAGTTGATTCCATGGCTATTATTGGGCCTTTAATTGACCTTCCTAAAGACATCCTAGAAATAAATTTTCTAATAGAACATTTGATTTTACCAACCCACCAATTTATGGCTCCTCTACAAATATATGATATTCTTGATCCCAATCTCCCCTGGTATCATGATATATATAACTATCTCCATGATAACATCCTTCCACCATATCTCAATTACCATCAACACAAGGCCTTTATCCACTATACCTCCTATTATACTATCCTTGGTAGAATGCTCTGTTAGATAGGTTATGATGGTACCATGTTAATATGCTTGACATCAAAATTGGCTACTTTTGTGATCAAGGAGTTCTATGACAGTATCTATGGTGGTCATGTCAATGAAATGGCCCTAGCCAAGAAATTACTTTGAACTGGATACTATTGGCCTATGATGGATTAGGACACCTACCAATATGTGTAAAAGTGTGTAGCATGCCAAAAACATGGTAATTTAATTCCCCTGTGAAAGAGTTACAATAAATCATGAGTATGTGGCCATTTTCTATCTAGGGTTTAGATCTAATTCTCAAGATAAATCATATGTCTTCTAATGACATAAGTTTATTATCACTACTAAGGCGTATTTCACAAAATGGGTAGAATCTATGCTACTCACTTATACCATATATCTTCATATTTACAAATTTACCCTAAATTAGATCATTTTCCATTTTAGTATTCCCACCAATATCCTATCAGATAACAACAAATCCTTTAAAAATCAATAAGTCAAGGCCCTGTGCAATTGTTTTCATATCAAGCAACACTTTCTATGCCCTATTACTCCTAGGGAAATGGATAGGATAAAGCTACAAATAAAACTCTTATCAATATTCTTAAAAAAATAGTCAATGATGTAGAAAGGAGCTGACACTTTCTATTATATTATACACTCTGGTCTATAAGGTAACTTTTAGTATATAAAATTAAAAATTCCCATGTTTTTTTCTTTTTAAAAATGGTGTAAGGGATAACACCTCCATTGATGGGTGTTTGGGATATTTTATTCATTCTATTCTTGTACCAAATTTTGACTATATTCTTATCTTTTCTACTTCTTATTCTACATCAAATATATATTTCCTCCCCTACCTTTCACACCATGTCATGTAGTGTACCAAAATATCCCCTATCCCTAGTTTGCATCACTATGAAAACCTCCTCTTTAAAATCCACATCATGTTTCTCTATGTAATTCCCCCTATCTTTTCCTTAATCACAATTATACACTAATTTCATATGATTTGACTTATACTCCAATAGAAAAGGCCTACTTACCTATCATCTTTGATTCACAAAAACTTTGACACTATATGCTTAATAGTCAAGTGCAACTCATTGCTAAGGTTTATCCTCTTAAATATATACTCTCCAAATCTTCCCTCATAGGTAGAATGGATAAATGGATAATGTTGCTCAGTTAATTTGAAATTTAATATGTCCATCAAAAGGACATCAAGTCCCAGGCAATTTTGGATCAACTTTTGGAAGCCCCTCTTACAAATACTTAGCCTCTATTTGTAGCCTTCCCTGATGAATATATTATGCATAATATTGAATCTAATAACTGGAAACTATATTTTGATGGCTCCTTCACCACGTATGGATTGGGAGTGGGTATCCTTTTGGTCACCCCATAAGGTGACCTTATTCTAAAATCTTTCTCCCTTGCTTTCCCATGCACCAATAATATTTGTGAATATGAGACCGTAATTATTGGTCTCCAATTATCCATCCAATGGAACATCTACCATCTCTAAGTGTTTGTTGATTCACAACTATAATCAAATAAGTCAATGAAGAGTTCAAAACTAGAGATGAGAAATTACTCCCCTATAAGCAATTAGTGGATCAATTGAAGCAAAATTTTTAGTCTAATATGTTTGAGTAGTACCTAAGAGAAGTAATAAGGCAATTGATTCCATGGTTACTATTGGGTCTTTAATTGACCTTCCTAAAGACATCCTTGAGGAAAATTTTCTTATTGAACATTTGATATTACCATCTCACCAATCTATGGCTCCTCTAAAAAATTTTCTTATTCCTAATCCCAGTATCCTCTGATATCATGATATCTATAACTATCTCCATGACAACATCCTTCCACAAAATCTCAATCACCATTAATGCAAGGATTTCATCCATCATAAATCCCATTACACTATCCTTATAAGCAATATTTATTATAGAGGCTATGATGGTACCCTGTTAAGATGTTTGACATCAAAAGAGGCTACCATTACAATCAAGGAGGTCTATAATGGTATTTATGGTAACCATGTCAGTAGAATTGCCCTAGCCAAGAAATTACTTTAAACTGGATACTATTGGCCTACAATAGATCAAGACACCTGATAATATGTTTGAAAGTGTGTAGCATGCCAAAAACATGGTAATTTATTTCATGCCCCTATGCAAAAGTTACAACTAATCATGAGTCTATGACCATTTTTATCTGGGGATTAGATATGATTGGCAAGATAAATCTTGTCTTCTAATGAACACAAGTTTATTGTCACTACTATGGAGTATTTCATGAAATGGGTAGAATCTATGCCACTCACTTACACCATAGGTCTTCAAATTTCCAAATTTATCCTAAATCAGATCATTTGCCATTTTGGTAGTCCTACCAATGTCCTATCAAATAATGATAAGTACTTTAAAAATCAAGAAGTTGAGGCCCTATGCAAGAATTATCATATCAAGAAACACTTTTCTATGCCTTATGACCCCTAGGAGAATAGACAAGATGAATCTTTGAATAAAATTCTTATCAAGATTATTAAGAAAATAGTCAATGATATAGGAAGGAACTAGCACTTGCAATTATATCTTATACTTTGGTCTTATAGGACAAGTGTTTGAACACCCTTTGGGGCCACTCTATACTAATTGGTATATGATACAAAATCCATCTTTCCTATAGAAGTGGATCTCCCCTATTAGTGAATCTCATTACGGGTCATTATCATGGACCATAATCTCTAACAAGACAAGATACAAGAACTAGAGCTTTTGGATGAAAAGCATCAAAAGGCCCAAAATCACCTATGGGCATATCAAAATAGATTAAAAGGATAATATCACAAGAAGATCTAGTCCAGAGAGTTTGAGTTTGGTGATCTAGTCCTAAAAGAAAATCAAAAGAATACTAATGCAGACAGGGATAAAAAGGGGAAATTTGATCCAATTGGCTCAGGGCCTATATAATTATTGCTAAATTTGGATATGGAGCCTACAATTTAGCTACACTTGATGGTGATGAGTTTAATGAGATAATAAACATCATGCATTTAAAGCATTTTTATGCTTAACCAGCTCCATCAACCTCCATCTATGGGTCCCCACTCTTGGTGGCATATCCATTTCCATTCTACCCTTCTTATCCTTCTTCCATTCCATTCCAATGTTCTATAACTAACCTTGGTCTTAAAAGTGGGAATCTTTTAATAGGATTCATCAAATTTAGGAAACAAATAATTCACACAGGGGCAAGTCATTTCTTTTTGTGCAAGGGGAACATTTTTTGAGGAATATTCTGGAGTCTCTCTATTCATTTTTAATATATCCTTAATCCAACCACATCCTCATACATACCTCCATAGTATCCTCTTTGATGACTATGTCTCCTATTGGCCTCAGTGTTTATAGATCCCCATTTGTCTCTCATTGTCCCTGAGCCATGGTCCACAAGCTCCCACTAATGTTATCATTATGAAAGGGTCAATAATAATTCTTACTTTGGGATCCTATATATATTAATCAAATAATTCTTGATTGATCATCATGGACCCCATAAGCAGTTATTCTTAACACATTGTATCCTTGTCTTGATCAAAATAGTTGGGCACAATATTTATATATATTCTATCATATTTAAGACCATTGTATATACTCATCTAATTGTAATCACTTAATACTATCATCTATATATCCATTTTGTTTATCCCTATCTTTAGTCTATTTTGTCTTATTTTGTCTTTTGTGTGTGTGTGTGTGTGTGTGTGTGTGTGTGTGAGAGAGAGAGAGAGAGAGAGAGAGAGAGAGAGAGAGAGAGAGAGAGAGAGTGTGTTTTGAATTTGTATGGTTGTTTGATTAATCATTTAGTATTGTATATATTAGATTGTCTTGTTATTTTTATCTCTATACTTAGTGGGAACAAAGAAGGTATAAGTGACTACCTAAGTTCATCTTGGAGCAAGCCACTTCAAAATAGAGTTCCCTCATGCACCGTGTTTTAAATGTGTCTTTGACTCCTATCATGTCATTGGTACATGTCCATTCAGTGGTGAAATATTAAAATGGATTGCATATATTATTAATGGCTTAATAAATTTTCCACCCATCCTATTCCCATTTCTCCCCAATCCTATCATTGTCTATTCTCTTACCATCCCATCACTACCCCATATTCTTGGTGTACAAATATTTTTACCCAAACCTGATTTATGAGACATAAACATTAAACATGGATTATCTTTTATTAAGCACATGGATTAACATTTAAAATAAACACACATCATGACATCCATACACACATTCATCTCATAACATCTCATGCATCCCAAAGTAATCCATAAATTATATGACATCCTCATACAAATAATCATCTCATGTAATTAAATGCATACATCATATCATAATTTAAACATCTAATCACATCATAAATCCATATATCACATCCATTTGAAACATTAAGATATCATCATATATCTATCATATCATCTAATCTAATTACAATCCAATCACATCCTATCTAGCTTATATCACATCCTCAACAAGTCATCCAATCATATAACACAAATTTAATTGTCCATAAACATCACATCATATAACATCATATGAATAATATAAAAAATATATCTAATCCATCTAATCCATAAACATGTCCATCTCATCACATAATATAACATACAAATTTCCATAATCAACTCATGTCAAAAAACCATAATCATGCATAGTCATAACATATAAAACACATCGCATCACACAGAAATCTCATCATATATAATAATCCTTACTATCCACATGGAGTCCGTGTCAAAAAGTACATATAATATATGGGCCTCACAAGCATAAATGTGTTATAATATAAACAACATACATATACACTATCTCACATAGTTTCGCTAATCTCCTAGTGGTCCTTTGGATCATTATTGAACTGACTACGATGAACTGGATCTTAATGTAGGTGCATGCCACTCAACTAACATAGTTACCTCATATAATTATCTATAGTATTATGCCTCATGCATCAGCCTCATAATGTTTCACATCACATCCCCCATCCCACCTACTAACATAGTCATGTCTACCTCATTCTTGGGCCTATCAACCACCTAAACTACTCTTGTCAGATCTCAGATCTAAATCTACATCTAGCCAATATTCACTTGAAACCCAATAATTTGTGTGTCCTGACTTTGAATCTAGCTCTACAACATAACTATTTAAGCCTATAAGGAGTTGAATTATCCTTGTAACCTGCAAACATATCCCTGTGCTTGGGCTAACTACCTATCATGTCCCTATAAATGGGCCTAAAAGTGGTCCCTCTTTATGGTAATCCCAATAATCTCAAAGAGTCATGCCTACACCTCTATCCTAAGATGTGTTAATAATGATCTCTCATCCTCTATCAATGGTGTCTAGGATGGTCTTTCCCCATCACCACTCCCACTGGGTCTAACCTATGTCCCAATCACCCCAACCTATGTGATTTTCCCTCCAACCTAAGTCCTATCCTGAGCCAAAGTTGATGCTTAATCACCATCACCCCCATCTACATCCATAACATCCTAGGCATCTTGTACTAAGACATGTCTTCTCCTCTATCTCTTCATCATCTCCCATACTTGTAGTACCTTCCTAACCACTCCTCTCTTTACTCTTACCCTATCCCTAAATAGTCTCACTAGTAACCTATGGGCCCACCATGGCATATATGTAGCTATCACACCTAGTTCATCCATCGGTGTCTAAAAGTCCCATAAGATTAGGGCCAAGATCTCATAATATAAGCATGATGTCACTCTATCCACCACTCTCCCCCACTATGGCCTTTCTTGATCACTTAGAGAAAAAATATGATCCTTACCTGGAACATCCTATGGGAGTCCAAACTATCTTTGTACTCTATCAGGTCTATATCACTTTATGATAAAGTCCCTTTGCTCCATCAGGTAACACTCTGATAGCATATACTATGTCACCTCTACCTTATCCCCCCATCCAAATGGTAATCCCCTATAGGGTATCTAAGTGATATACTCAAGGTCTAACCCATTCAAGGCCTATCTATAAAACCTCATCTCCCCTACATAGCCTCTCTACATGGACAACAAAATATACCATCCAAAAATAATCGACTCATGTGGCTGCCTCACTGCCTACATACCTAGTGGTTGTTGTATAGCTATGTGCTCCCAGATCCAAATCTATAGTAAAAGTGATAGACTTAGGATCATATATCCCCTATATTCCCCCATGTGAATCTCTCAGTAAAAGTGAGCTAATACCATTGGCCCTTGTACAAACACCCTAGAATATTAAACCATGTTAGAAACCATGACTCCAAGTCCTAGATGAAACCACTACCCACTCTTGTCTAGTAGGAGTATGTTGATAATAAGAGACATCACAACTACCATTATCCTATCAATGGTCTCCTATCAAAGGAATATATTAATATCCACTCATTAGTCCTACACACTAACCTGTAATCCCCCTACAAGTTGCTACACTATTGTACTCAATGTGTGTGATCACCAGTAAATCCTAGCTCCTATCATTTGTAATCATAAAATTTAATAGACATCCTTTAACATCACTATCATCTATTTGGTCACAAAGTGTAAGGTACTCTTCTTTGAGTGACATCTCTCCACCAATTTCATGATCAATCCACACTATGGGAATAGTCACTATATAATACAACCCCACCAACATTAGTACACCATAATATGTCAAAGTCAATAGATGCATCTCATTTAGTACCTTAAGATGCCATAATTAAGATGCCATCATGCCCAGGTCCTCTTATACCATCATGTAACCTATCACTAAGTCTATCTAATCATGAATTCATTTTTCACTCATCTCACCAAATCACCTCACTCACTTAACCATTTTTTTACTCACTAACCAATCCCCCTTAACCTTACCCTAAAATTCAAACCCTATAATCCTAACTAATTATCCCCCTCTCTATCCCTAAAATAATTAACACCACCTCCTATCCAATCATCTAACCTAACATACTCACTTTATACCTATCCTATGTCCCTTCCCTAATTCATTTACACCCCTCATCCATTAACTATCCATCCTAATTAACCTATCCAAACACTTAATTTCCCCTACCTCCTAATCCTATTTACCCTCAACCCTAAGTCCCCTAATCACCAAAACTAATCATAACTAATTGTAATCCTAACCTAACCTCTGGCCTATACTACCATCCTTCCCTATCCCTCAAAAACCCTAGCCTATCCTCCCATCCCTTCACTATTTTCTTCATCTATGGAAATACCACTATTTGCATGTTTGCCCTAAATAGTGACAATGACAATATTGACAATCATAATTTGTGGTTTTGCATAATTATGACTGTAAACTTGTGGTTATGCAAAACTATGATTCTCTAATCTAAATTACCATGATATAATGACTCGTGACTTGCAGTATTGCAATACCACAATTCTATAGTTGAGGTATTAAAATACCACAACTCATGAGCACATGCATGCTAGTTGCAAGTGCAATAATGCAACTGAGGTCATTTCCCTCAGTTGTGTTATTGCACCCACAACACTTATCATCTAAAAACCATGAAATAAATGCAAAAATTCAAAAAATTCACAAGTTAGGGGCTAAAAACATACCGGTGGTTTAGCATCCTCATGCCTCTAAAATTCCCAAACTCTCTCATCATGGTGTGAAGCTCATGGGATGTAATCTATGTTTTCATCTCAGAGAAAGTTTTCACCAAATAACAAAGTCAAAATGAACCTATTTTCACCCCTTTTATCTTATTTGACCCCCTTTTTAACCCCCACCCCTTTAACACTTGATACCCCCATTCTCTCATCTCATCACCCCCAAATCCTATCAACTTAGTCTATTACCTTAAATAATCCTTAATTATCATCCCTAATTCATCAAGGGCATGGCATCTTCCATTTCCCTATCATCCAACCTAATCTCAAGTTAGAACTACATCAACCTAATGTCTTCTAAGACTATGTAGGCAACACCTAGCCCTAGTTTTTTATGCCCAAATACTTGACCATTATTGACCCCCAATCCCCATCCCATCCCAGATTAATCACTCAACAATATTACATCCCTTTAAGTTATGCCTCTCAAGTAAAGTGGCTTCTCATCAATAATCAACTTATCTAATTTCCATTATAAGCTTTCAATCCCTCCTTGACATGTGTTTTTTCTATGGGACTTATCACTAGCTTATAGTCTATCATATCTTTTTACTTCCCATATAATATCTTCACCTTTGAAAAATCATCTTATCAATCAAGTTATATTTATATAAATTGATTGTTTGTCTAAAACCGATCTCTTGAGATTAAGCCACTTTATCCCCTTTTATATATAATCTTGGGGCATCTCAATCATACCTATATCATTACTTGGGGTATCCCAACACATCTTATCATCATGTTCTTATCCCATCCCTAGGACATTTGTTCAAGTCATCATCCAAGTCAGTTCTCCCCACATAGTCCCTCAAGAGGGAATCATATCTACTAACACTATTTTCATTCATGATTATGGTTTTTATTTAAAATACCATTATTCCTTCCATCCCATCCACTCGTAATTCCCTTTTAAAGAGGGGGAAAATGTATGTACCTAAATCCACTTGCTCTAACAATCCCACTAATTTTGCTAATTTAATCCATAATCACATTTCCTAGCTAATTAATTAATATACTAATTCCTATATAAAAACCCCCACATCCCATAAACCTTACTCCATTATCACAATCAATTAATTACCTCCATTATCTGACCAGTTAACCTAATTACCTACTAATATACCTATTAATATTACTTTCGAATTTAAAAATATGTTTTATTCACCGACCCATATATCACCCTACTATCCTATCCCTTCCTACACCCCTACTCCCTAATGAAGATTTATAGAATTAGAGGATTATATAAATATTCTCTAATTTGACCCTTCCCCATCTAGAACCCTCTATTCTAGAGGTTTCTAAACAATTAAAAATTTCTTGGAAAATCCCTAACCATTGATCTCAATGAGCCCAAGATTAAATGTGAGCCATTTATTTTCCCGCCCATTGTTTATATAAACAAGCCATTACCTCTATATCCAACCTAACTGGAAACAACTTGAAACTTGGAATCCTTGAGAGCATACTTATATCCATCATTCAAGCATACATAATCCATCACCAAGCCATCAAATAAATCCATTGAAGCCATTATGAAGCTCCATCAAACAATTGAAAAATCCACTTATTTTGTACTCAAATCAGTTTGGCAATCTTTAAGGGGAGATATTAGAGATAAAATGATTGTAAGTGACTCCATTGTAAGTGTTTTATTATCTCTTTATCCTTTTTTTTATGTTGTTTGCATTTTGTATTTTTATTGATAAAATTAGTAATATAGGGATAATCCAAAATACACTCGATTAAGTATATACCCATAAGTTATAAGTAGTATAAAATTTTAAACATAAGATATACCTAGTTGGTGTTGGAAGCACAATGACTAAGAGTGGGGTGAATCAGTGTTCAAAAAATTTTACAACTTTACCTTATCATTCATGAACTATCAAAACAATATAGTAAACTAGAAACATATTAAGAGCCATGAGCATGAAATAAGAGCATAACACATAAAACACATTTTTGAGTGGTAAACCCTTAATGAGAAGAAAACCCACTGATATATGTAAATTTATTATTTTATTATAATACAAACATCAATATTTAGTGAAGCACTAAATTCACTTGGAGCACCCACCCAACTAGCCAAGCACCCACTTGACTGGGCTTTATAAATAACCTTTTTGCAAGGAGGAATCAACCCTATAGATGAATCAGCACCAACTCATCCACCTAATTTACTTGATCACCTTTAGGACATATTTTTTCTTAACTAATTTATGATGACCACCTCTTCATATCTTCACACTCTTATCCCTTTTAAATTGCCTTCTGGGCTCCTTCACTCAACTAGGTCTCTTCAAGATAGATTAGGTCACTTGACCTTGACAGTCATCTACAGTACCCTTATTACATATTCATGATAGTTTTTATGTACCTTTATTATGGTCTAAAATACCTCCTTTATCTCTTCAAAGTGATAAATCTTCCCTTTCAAATCACACATTCACTAACTAGCAAATTAGGCCTAATATTAGGCCTTGTTCTTATACTAGGCTCTCGCTCATTCATATCTTGGTCAGACATAAACAATTTACCACTTATAATTTAAATAAAATATGAATTATTACATTCCAAAAAACATTAATCAAACACTACAATAGGTCAATCATATAATATAGGCCCAAAACCCATTTTAGGCCTTGAGGAGACCTAATTCAATTAGGCCTTCATTAGCACATCTTACCCTTTGAACTCCTTGGAAGACTCTCAAAATTATCACATAGTAGGAAAATATTATATTTCACTCAAATATACCCATACTAATATCATCTTAGTCTCATGACACATTTTATCTCTAATCACCAATTGAAGCATTCCATTAGTCATATTCATAATTAGGCATGTGCATACCCAAAAAGTGTGTCTTCAACAACTAAAGCATAAACACAATTTGTCCAAAAAAACATGGAAAAAAATAAAATATACATAATATAAATTACCTCAGGTTCATCACCATATGATTTATACTTCACAACTTATGGCAAAAGGACTCAAAACCTTCTTTGCAAAGAGCCCACTCAGAACTGCCAATTAGCCTCAAAACACATTCATGGAAACATGAATTTTTGACACCTAATTAAACATAATAAAAATGGAATTAAAATACATTAAAAATATGATACAACATCATTATATCAACCTTAAATAAAAATAGCATAATCTCTAATGAAAATATTATTCTTATAGACCAATCTTATGACCTTACTATACATAGACCTCACTGAGCTAGACAAGTCAACTTGAGAGAATTTTTTTTCTATATATAATTATTTAGAAAAATTATATCCAACATTAAAATGTATTAAAAATATTTAACAATGTATTCATTCATTTGGATTCATCCCTAATCCATGATAACACATCCCTAATCACCTTCTCACTTCTGCCTAGTTTTCTCATTGTTTGCATCATTAGGCCTTTAGCGATAGGTCAAATTTTATGACCATTTTAACACGCTTTATGGATATAAAATGATTATAAACCCTCATATACATTAAATAAAAGTCTCAAGCTTCAATCTCCATCCATTTAACAACTTTGAATTGGTCAAATCTAACTCCTACAACAAATTTATGAGAAATAAGGCCTTTCTTATACGGTCTACTCACTCACCTGACAAACCAATCACACATGGAGGTACCTATAAGAGTTTAATACGAATTTAAATAACTTAAATATCCATTCTAATATATTTTGAGCACTTTATATAAACTTCTTTCATATCAGGTCATTATTAGGGTTTTTTGAGGGTTTAAACCATCTTCCAGAATTAACAATCATTCATAAAGTTTATCCCCTTATTCTAGAAAAAAATTATTGAAAATTTGATATATAACCCTTCCCCATATACCATGAATGTATTAGGTTCCCATTCATAGGTTACATGTGCTAATGAACACTTGAAATTCATTCTTAGGTTGAGAACCCTTCATTATGTGTACTTGAGAAACCTCAAAACCACTTTTCATGCCTTTTATTGTAAATTTTGATCTCATACTTGGTAAAAAAACTTGGGAAAATCTATCAAACCATAAAAATTCTCACATGATCATTCTTATCTTGAAAACTAAAACTCATACCTCATTTGGCACCATCTCTCACTTGGCCTGCTTGAACCTTGACCTACAAACCACATTAGGACTTAAAACTAACATTCAAGCCTATTTACATGCACTTTCCACCTCAATTAAATTATCACAAAACATCTCACATGCTCAAAAAATTTCAAACATCCTTCATATGCCTTTATATATCATGATGACTCATTAAGCAAAGTAGGGTCTAGAGGTGGTCTAGTTGTATATCAGGTCTATATATCCTACCCCTATAAGCTTACTCTAAAACTCTCATGAGTGATCCAATGCCTCATATTCATGATAAAACAATCTAATATAGACTTTTATTCTTTTTTGAATCCATCTCACCAGGTCACCAAGCTCATACCTTCTCACAAGGTCTCTTCATGTAATGAACCAATGTCATGACTAGGCTTCTCAAGCTCTTGAAACTTGATAACTGACCTTGAAACACTTCTTGATGTTATTAAAACTTGATCATATTTCTTAAATTATCCTTAGACAATTTCATACCTCTTAATGATGCTATCAAATAAGACCATTCTTTAACGACCTCATGAACACCTTTTTTAAGATCCTTTGACATCAATGACAATATCAATGCCAAAATTCAACAAAAATAACAATGCTCAAAAATTTCCCCCTTTGTCATTGATGGAAAAATATATTGTATATTGATAATTCTTATCTCTCTATTATTTTCTTTCTCCCCTTCTTTTGACATAATTAACAAAGTGACTTTTGCAACTCCTTGGATCACACTTGTTGCAACCAAAATACTCAACACATAGGACTTATTAATTTGTGAGACATAATACAAAGATGCTCCCTTTATCTTCATGCATACCTTATTGTAAAAAATCACCTATTCTTGTATATAATGATCATGATTATCTCTCCTAATTACTTTATTTTTTCAACAATTGCTAGGGGCAAGAATTACACCCAATTCCCATCTTAAGTGTTCAAAAATTACCTTTGAAAGTGGTTTGGTCAATATGTCTACAATATAATATTTTGTAGAAATATATTAAATTTTTACACTTTTTTCACTTACCTACTCTCTTATAAAATGATACTTGATGGCAATTTTTTTGGTCCTTGAGTGCATGACAAGGTTCTTTGAGATGCTTATAGCACTTGCATTGTCATAATAGATAGGGCTAGGACCATCATACTCCACCTTGTAGTCTTTTAGGATCTATTTGATCTATAGGACCTAAGTTTAACATGAATCTTCTAAAATTTAATCAACCTCACAAGTGTACAAATCCACTGATGGTTGCTTCTTGCTTATCCATGAAACTAGGCACCCACCTAGGAAGAAGGCTCCTCCACTGGTACTCTTCCTATCATCTATATTTCCTACCCAATCTGCATCTGTGTAGGCTATCAAATTAAACTCATTAATTTTTTTATATCAAAATATTTACTCCATAGTCCCCTTAAGACACCTAAGTATCCTTTTGGCTTCTTTCATATGATTCTCCTTTGGATTTGCTTGAAACCTTCCCATAAGACCTATTGTTTTCATGATGTTAGGTCTAAAGTCAGTGGTGTAAAAAAACTTCCAATCATTGACTTATATGACATTAGGTTTAGCTTTTAAGACTCATCTTCCTTTCTCAACTTACATCCTGTGATCATGTGTGTACTAACTACCTTGCAATCTTCCATCTTAAACTTCTTCAATATCTCTCTTATGTACTTGGCTTGTGAGATGAATATATCTTTTTAAGATTGAGTGATTTGTAACCCAAAAAATAATGATAGTTCTCATATCATAGACATCTCAAACTCTTTCTTCATCACCTCTACAAATATCTTTGTCATATTCTCATTTTTTCCACCAAAGATGATGCCATCCACATAGACAAATACTATCATTTGATGGCCATGTTTTATCTTGATGTATAGATTACTATCTATAACTCCTCTTTTGAATCCTTGATCCAATAGATACTTGTCTAACCTAGCATACCAAGCTCTAGAAGCTTTCTTTAGACCATAGAGATTGTTTTTCAATCCACAAACATAATCTTTGTCATCTGATAGTGATAAACCTTTAGTTTTCTCAATGTACACTTCTTCTAAATTCCCATTTAAAAAGGCAAATTTATCATCCATCTGGTATACTTTGAATCATTTTAGTCTTTCATATGCTAGAAATAATTTTATGGCATCCATTATTGCTACTGGTACAAAGGTATCCTAAAAGTCTACCCCTTCAACTTGTTAATATCCCTTACATACCAATCTATCCTTAGTCCTAGTGACTTCTCCATCTTCATTAAACTTGTTTCTAAACACCCATTTTATGCCAATGACATTCTTATCTTTAGGCCTAGGAACTAGTTCCCAAGTCTCATACTTCTCTATTTGATCTAAATCCTCATTCATGAAACCTATCTAAAATTTGTATTTGCTTACTTTTATAACACTCTTAGGTTCAATAGTGGATAATAGAGCAACATTCTCTTGATTTAGATTACTTACCAATTTTCTCCTTGTTTACATACCTACATTATTGTGTCCAATGATTTGAGATTTAGGGTGATCTCTTTGAATCTATCTTGAGGGTCCATTTGTGTGTTATCTCTCTTCAACTTCTTCTTCATCTTCTTCTTCCTCATTAACCTCTATAGTATATTCTTAATTCTTTAAGTCCATATTCTCGTAAGTTTTCTTTAACAATGAGTGAGATTTCCTTGTTTCATCAATCTTCACATTAGTGTTTTACACTATCTTTTTTAGTCTCTTATTATAAAATCTATAGGCTGAGCTCATTGATGATTATCCTAAGAATATTCCTTCATCAAGTCTAGAATCAAACTTTCTCAAGTATTCATCATCTCTTTTAATAAAATATTTTCTCTCAAACACTCTAAAGTGTTCCACATTTGTAGGTCTACCCTTCCATAGTTCATAAGGAGTCTTGTTTCCTTTAGCCCTTATCTTTCCTCTATTCAAAATGTAGATAATAATTCTTATTACATCTCTATAATATCCATTAGATAATATAGACATTTAGCATAGTTTTATCCATCTCTTAAACTATCACATTCTTTCGTTCCATTGCAAAATTTTGGTAAGGTGTCCTAGCTACTAAGAATTGTCTCCTTATTCCATGAACCTCATATAAATCATCAAAATAATTAGACCAAAACTCTCCTCCTATATCATATCTTAGACACTTATTCTTCCCATTATTATCATTCTCAACAAGAGACTTGAATACCTTAAACTTGTCAAGAGCTTCTAATTTTTCTTTCAAGAATGCAACCCGAGTCATTCTTGTGTAATTATCAATGAGTAACATGAGACTTGAATACCTTTAACTTATCAAGAGATTCTAATTATTCTTTCAAGAATGCAACCTAAGTCATTCTTGTGTAGTTATCGATGAGTAACATGAAGTAGATGTCTCCTTGAATTCTTTTAGGGCCACATAGATTAGTGTGTATTAAATATAAGGGTATTATATTAGATTACTCCTTGGACTTGAACCTTATTATAGTTTTCTTTCCTTCTTTACCATAGCCAAACTTCATTTATATTTATCATGAATCATCTCTCCTTCTTGATCTCAGGCAATACATATAGTTTTCTCTCAATCCTTTTGGCATTGGTAATTAGCCTTCCTAATTTGGCTCTCCTTATCTCACACCCTCTATCATGAAAGGTTAGTATGTGTCATTGATTTCACATTTGACTTACACTAATCAAGTTATGTTTCAAACCTTCCACATACAACACATTTTATGTCTTGTTCTTTCCATTATACAAACTCAAGACACCCTTACTAACTATATTGGTAGTTGTGTTGTCTCCAAACCTCACTATTCATATAACATTCTTCTTTAATGAGATGAACTTATTTCTATCTCCTATCATGTGGCTTGAGAAACCACTATCTATATACCATTTCATGCCTTCATCTTTAATGTTAAGGTAGTATGATCTAGCATAAAATCTTCTTTAGTCTTTTGTTCTTCATTTGTTAAATAGTCTATCTTGCCTCTTGAGCTCAATGTGATCCATCCTAACTTGACGTGGTTTCCATGCCAATGTTTGATCCTTCTTATGAATTCTAGGAGATTCATATGTCTTATTGAATCTTGTGGGAATTATAACTCTATTAGATCATAATCTTGAAATGTGTCCTATATTATGATAGATGTAGCAAACAACATTTATATACTGACCATGGTTCCATGATGACTTATCCTTTATATCATTGGGATACCTGATTGGTATTTTAATGTTAATACTCTTGATTTGTTATAATTTTTCATTCTCTCTCTCAAAATTTCTAATTTTGTCTATGAGTTGCTCATGCTCAACCTTCAAGGAATATAGATTTGTCTTCAATTGGTCATACTCAGTTTCCTTTGACTTAAACCTTGTGTCGACCCCTTTTAACTGACTCTTTCAATCCTTGATAGTCTTCTTTTGATGTTTCAAATCATTAAGGGCACTTATGAGCTCATTTTTAAGGTCTATTTTAGCTTCTCCTTCTTTACTATCATAGTAAACATCTTCATCGTACATGTTATCTTCTTCACGTTGATCATAAGACATTTTTGTGCTTCTTAGGATCACTTTCAAGTTGTTTAGACTTGCCTCAAAGGACCAAGATATAATACCAATTATTTGAATAAACATGACTAAGAGGTGGGGTGAATCAGTCTTTAAAAAAATTTACATCTTTACCTTATCATTCATGAACTATCAAAACAATATAGTAAACTAGCAACACATTAAGAGCCATGAGCATGAAATAAGAGCATAACATGTAGAACACATTTTTTAAATAGGAAAACCTCAAGGGGAAGAAAACCCACTAATATCTATAAATGGACTATTATCCTATAATACAAACATTAATATGTAGTGAAACACCAACTTCACTTGGAGCACCTACCCCAACTAGCCAAGTACCCACTTGACTAGGCTTTAGTAAACACCTACTTGTAAGGAAGCACCAATCCCATAGATGAATCAACACCAACTCATCCATATATTTTCTTTGATCACCTTGGGTACATATTATTTCTCAACCAACTAATGATGACCACCTCTTTAGCTCTTCACACTCTTAGCCCTCTCAAATTGCCTTCTAGGCTCCTTCACTCAACTAGGTCTCTTCAAGACAAATTAGGTCATTTAACCTTGATATTCATCTAAAGTACCCCTTTTATATCTTTATGATAGTTTATCTACACCCTAATTATGGTCTAAAATACCTCCTTTATCTCTTCAAGGTTCTAAATCTTTTGCTTCAAATCACACATTCACTAACTAGCAAATTAGGCATATTAGGCCTTATTCTTATACTTGGCTCTTGCTCATACATCTCTTGGTCAGCCATACACACTTTTCCACTTATATTTTAAATAAAATATAACTTATTACAGTCTAAAAAACATGAATCAAACACTAAAATAGGTTTGTCATAGCATATAGGACCAAAACCTCTTTTAGGCCTTAAGGAGACCTAATTCAATTAGGCCTTCATTATCACACATTACCCTTTGAAATCCTTAAAACACCTTGAAAATTATCACATAGTAGTAAAATATCATATGTCACTAAATTATACCCCTACTAAATATTATCTTATCTCTATGACACCTTTTATCTCCAATCACCACTTGAAGCACGTTATTAGTATTGTTCATAATTAGGCTTGTGCATACCTAGAATGTCTGTATTGAACAACTAAAGTATAAACACAATTTTACCAAACAACCATAAAAAAATAGCATATACAAAAGATACATGACCTTATTTTTATCACCATATTATTTATACTTCACAAATCAAGGAAAAATGACTCAAACCCTTCTCTACATAGAGCTCACTTAGAATTGCCAACTAGCCTCAAAACACAATCGTGGAAACATGAAATTACGACACCTAATAAAACAAAATCAAGGACATAAAATGCATGAAAAATATCCTAAAACATACTAATAATAAAATCAAACAAAAATATCGTAATCTCTAATGGCAATATTGGTCTTGCAGATCAATCTCCTGACCTTACTGTACAAAGACCTCACTGAGCTAGACAAATCAACTTGAGAGCAACTTTTTTCTATCTAAAATAATTTCCAAAACTTCTATCCAAAATGAACATGTATTATATATCTTTAAAAGATACATGACCTTAATCATAACTTTTTTCTATCTACAATAATTTCCAAAACTTTTTTCTTCATGCATTTTTAATCATTCAAAATCCATGATAACACATCCCTAATCACCTTCTCACTTCTGCTTGGTTTTCTCACTATTTACATCATTAGGCCTTTTTAAAATAGGTCAACTTATATGACTACTTTAACACACCTAAGGGATAAAACCTAATTAAAAACCATAATGGACATTAAATACAAGTCTCAAGATTTAACCTCCATCCATTTATTAACTCTGACTTGGTCAAATCTAACTACTACTACAAATCTTTGAAAAATAAGGCCTTTTCTATAGGGTTCACTCACTCACCTGATAAAAAAATCACACTTGAAGGTGCCTAGGAGAGTTGAATACAACCTCCAATCACTTAACTAGAAATATCAATCCATTCTAAAAAATTTAGAGTAACTTATTTTATATTGGGTCATTATTAGGTTTCTTTGATGGTTTAAACCATCTTTCAGTCTTAACAATTATTTATAAATCTTAGCCCTTATTCAAAAATCCAATGCCTAAAACTTTGAGCTAAGAACCTTCCACATCTACCATGAATGGATTAGATTCCCATGTAGAGGTTACACATGCAAATCTACACTTTAAATTCCTTTTTGGGTTGAGAACCCTTTATTTTATGCACTCGAGAAACCTCAAAACCACTTTTCATGCCTTTTCTTGTAAACTTTAACCTCAAACTTGGTCCACACACCTAGGACAACATATCACACCAATAAAAATTTTCACATTCTCATTCTTATTTTTAAATCTGAAACTCATACCTCATTTGTCCACCATACCTCTATTTGTTTGTTTGGACCTTGATCTACAAACCACATTACGCCTTGAAACTGGCCTTCAAGCCTTTTTTCATATGCACTCTCCACCTCACTTACATGCTCACACAACATATCACATGTTCAAACAATGTCAAACTTCCTTCACATACATTGATAATAGATCATGATGCCTCATTAGACCAAGAAGGTTCTAGAGGTGGTCTAGTTACATACTAGGTTTGTAGATACTACCCATGAAGGCTTACTATGAGACTCTTATGAGTGCTCAAATGGTTGATATGCATTCTCAAACGACACAATAAAACCTCTTATGACTCTATGCATCCATCTCACCAAGTCACCAAGCTCATACCTTCTCACAAGGTCTCTTCATGTAATGACCAATGTCATGACAAGGCTTCTGAAGCTCTTAAAACTTGATAACTAACCTTAAAATAATTATTTATTTTCTTATACCTTGCTCATATGTCTTACATGCTCCTTAGACAATGTCATACCTCTCAATGATGCTATCAAACAAGAACATTGTTCAATGACCTCACGAACACCTTTATTAATATCCTTTGACATTAATGATAATATCAATGTGAAACTTAAACAATGGGAACAATGCTCAATAGTTGGTATAAAAGGTACTTGTTTATTATTTAAGACTATGACACATTTGATTATAAAATGGATTGTTTTTTATCAAGTAGTTGCACTCATGAACAATGAACTATGATATTATGTGATGTCATAAAGTGTTTTATATTTGAAAAATACAGTCTAAATGTATGTGTTTCAGTTATTACTATGTTTAGCATGTTTTATGATAGTTAGTAGAAAGTATTGTATTGTGTTTTCTTATACAAATTATAATATGCATCCTAATATATATATTATATCTGGTTGGTATAATCTTCACTTGTTTTCTTATCAATTATGTAATAAATTATATTATGGAGATTCATTCATATATTTGATGGATTAAATGTATGTATTTAATTATTCTTGTACTTAGCATGTTTTGTGATTGCTAGTAGGAAGTAATTTGTATGAATCTATTGGTTATATATATGCTAACCAAATATCACTTTGTTGATACTGAGTAAATAGTGAGACAGACTTTGTATACACATAATATTTTCAAACTTCTATCGATTACTAACACTTCATATCTTGTAGGAACCTATCGAGTCTCAATCTCTTTGAGTGAATGACTTAAGGGGTACATCGAGAAAGGGGTGGGTAGTCCATTGGTGTTTTGCAAGATTTTTGTCCCTTTTGCCACTTATTATCTACACACTTATCTCCTAAAAACCTTATCCCTAAGCTTATTATTCTTTATTATACCCTCTTCAATCATTTCATACACTTTATCCTCCTTTTCCTCATCTTAATCCACTTTTATTATTCAGTTGTACTAGGTCAATTGGGTTGACCCTATAGTTTGGCTCTTGGCTGACCTAGCTCATGACCTAGTGAATTATTGTCTAAAATTATGCTATGTCAACTGGGTTAACCCTATCAATTGAGATTTTTAGAAGGGTTTAGGGTCAAATCCACCTATATATACAAGTTCATTTCACCATTATTGAGAGAAGAGAAGAAGAATTAAGAGTTATTGTGTATTTGATTATCCACCATTCTACTTGAGAAGCAAGCTTAAGGTTTCATAATTTATTTGGAAATATGGATCTTGTCTTATGGAGAAGTCTTTTGGATGCATTGATAGGTTGTGTATCCTAGATCTGATTTGTCTTTATCATCCTTACATACCACAACAACCTCTTATGAAACACCTTGGCCAAAGGAGAGATTGAGGCTTGATGGGTTCATCTTCAAACATAAGTATTCCTAACATTGTTCCTCCTTTATAAGAGTAAATAGATATGCATTTGTACTTATATTCTATGCATTAGGATTTAGTATACATTGACATTAGTATATGTCTCTTATGCATGTTTACTTTTATTATTTATAATGCCCTCTTTGTTCCATAAGCTTTGGTAAGCACTAGATTATATTTACTTTACTTATTGTTAGTTTAGTGAGATATCAAAACACAGGACTTCCATAGGGTTATTGCATGATTATGCTTGATTGGAAGCTTTGGAACCCTCCCTAGCATTGTGTATTATGGTAAGATATCCCCTAATCGAGTCTAATAGATCCCCATATTGGTCATGTTCTTGCTTAACAAATGTGTCCCCAATTAGAAGTATATGATATGATCTATCTTCTCCAAGTTAGGATTAATTTATAGACATGATGTATTTTTTATTGCATATATTCTAGTGAACCTGATGTGAATCTAACCCTTGTAGGTTTTATTTCATATTTTTCATTATTTTATCATTTTAATTTTATTTATTTGCGATACTAGGTCAATAGTGTCAATACAATTCTAACTTTTGTGTGTAGGTTTAACACATAGTCACATCAAGATGAATTAGTTCTATTTATGCAATTTTTTAATCTAGTTTAGACTACTAGGTCAAACTAGTTGACCCTATACATTTTTAAGCATCCAATTTAGCCTAATAGGTCGACCCAGTCAACCCTGTACATTTTTAGGCATCTAGTTCAGCTACTAGGTCAACCTAATCAACCTTGTACATTTTTAGGAATCCAGTTCAGCCTAATAGGTTGACCCAATCGACCCTATACATTTTAAGGCATCCATTTCAGCATACTAGGTTGACCCTATCTATGTAGTACATTTTTTAGGTTTTTAGTAAATAGGATCCACAAAACTAGGTTGACCCAGTCAACATAGTTGGCAGAATTTACAAGTACAAATCAGGGTACTTTAATAGCAATCTCATTTTTCTTTGCATCCACTAACCCACCAAGGTTCCTTTTTATCCTTCTTTGTCATTTCTATCATTTATTATAGTTCTATTTTTCATAGTTTACAATCTTTAAAACTACCCTTGTATAGTCAACTAGGTCAAGACTATCGATGTAGTTCTATATTTTGTGTTCTATCTAGAAAACTAGGTTGACACTATCGATGTAGTTCATTTTTAGACCCTTGCTTCTATACTATAGAATCAAGACTGTCGACTCTATTTTATATTCTCTGCATACACTATCACCTGAATTGACTCTATACTATCTTTCAAAGTTGGAATTAACACTTGTATACTAGTAATTAGCTCACACTTTCATTTCTTATTGCTTGCGTACTTCGAATATATCACATAGTTTAATTAGGTGATTGTTAATATATCATTTAGTTTCACTATTTTCTATTTTATGCACACATTACTAAATCACAAAATCTTAAAATACATTTTAACAATTGTCTACCCAAGGCCTACCTACTTGGATTTCATCACCAAGGAGGAAGCCAACTTGGTTTTTTGGCCAAGTATAAACACATGGTTAATGGTATATATTGGCTAAGCACCCGACACCCTTATCATTGTAGTGTATGAAATAAGGAGTATGCCCCAATAACAATCCAATACTATTACCAATATAAATATCTTTCAGCCCAAACATCTTGAAACCATATTTAGATTACTTTCTAGTTCCTTACTTATAGCTAACATCCTATCACACTGAAATCACACTCTATAATCTAATAACATTCAGGATGACCACTTAGTTAGAATTTATTTTCCAAGTTGACTACTTTCTCTTTTCTCAATTGTATGTTGTATTGCAAAAACTTTCATTAGCTATTTCATTAGAAGGTTTTGTGTTGTGTGCCTCAATTGGATCATCTTCATTAACCCAATTGATTATTTTTTTACTTCTATTTCTTTCTTTCAAATTACTTTGCAAAAAAAATCCCCTATTTCAAAACACTATCATCTTCATCAACATAGCCACTTATAAACTGATTTACCTCTCCTCCTTAGCATACTAATTCGAATGGGTCAACTTTGTATCTTTCAAAACTTCCCCCTTGGCACTGGGTTGACTTAGTATCTTTCAAAACTTCATCCTTAGCATACTAAGTTGACTGGGTTGACTTAGGATCTTTATGAACTTCATCATTAGCATAATAAGCTGACCTAGTCAACTTAGTACCTTATGGGCCAACCTTATTAGTGCAGAGTCGACCCAATCAACCCTATTCACTTTAGGCCAACCTTGTAACTCTTTTTGGATAAATTTTTCCATGTGTTTCCTCCTAGATTCAAAATATCCACTCCTAATTGGCATCATGAAGCCTCTTATAAAATTATTTCTTGATAGTCTCAACCCATTCCAAATGTACATGGATTATTTTCTCCTACTTAACCTATCCACCATAGAAGACAATTCTTTATGGTGTAGTTTTTCACTACATGGTTCTAAATATTTTCAATCTTGATCTACCCCATACCATATAGTAGATCTTGAGAATACTAATAGATAAGTATTAAACCATGACAACTATATACCTTTAACCAATTTTACACCTTCTAAACCTTGAATTCATAAACTCATCAATCCATCTACATCAAATGTTGGAACCTCACACTATGTTCCACCTCTTACAACCAATGTTCATAATCCTCTTGTTACACCCATAACAAGATCACCAAGACTTGTCACTTCCCAAAGTAACATGGTTGAAACCACTCAAATTGATAATCTAGATGATTCCCAATTATTCAAAAACCTTGATGATAATATTATTTACACTCCTACAAATAATGGTGGATTTATGAAGTTTCCTTCTTATTCTACAACACTTAATACAACTTACACTATTTTTGGGAATCCTCCACCTACTAACAATCCTCTTCCTAATAAAAATAATGTCCCACCTTCAAATACTAATGCAAAAATTAACACAACTCAAATTCTTGCTCAAATAGTTTAACAAATGAACATCATGCAAACAATTAATTATTCTCAAATGATGAACATGCAAAAATATTTACTAAACATGACTATTTAACCACCTCAAGTTATCATGTCTCAACCAAATCAAAAAAATTCCCTCCTCCTCTTATAGATGCCAATGGGAATATCATCCCTCAACCTCCAATAAATAATAAAACACTTTATCATCTTCAAAATGAACCTTTAGCTCCAATCATTGCATCCATAGATATTGGAAATATTTATCCAACTATCACATATAATGGGACTAAGGAACTTACTATCTTTCTTAACTCTTTTGGTAATCTCTATAAGGAATGGGTCAAAACTAACACCTTTGATACCACCAAGCTCTTAGCCAAAACCTTTGTTGGTGATGCACTTGAATGGTAAAACCAACTTCCTCGACATTCCATCTCATAACTAGAGGATTTAGTCAATGCTCTAGTTAAGGAATTCCAACATGATGACTTTCCTAAAAAATATCTTAGCCATTTTATCAATGCCAGGAGCTTCCTAACGAATTTTCTCATAATTTCATTAAATTATGGAAGTCTCTCACTCATAAATTGGACCATAACATGAATGATGATACTCTTTTAAAACTATTTGTTACTACTCTTAAAAACCCCCTTCAATACAAAGTTTGAATCTTTTCACCTAAAACTTTAGACGACGCCTTAGACCAAGTAAAAAGGCAAGACTTTATTATGACTCAATTTGAACCATCTCAAATAACTACTAAAAAATTTATAATCATTTTCTCATAACATATAATCATCCAAGCCTCCCAACCTCAAAATGGAGCATCTAATTCAACCAATTTTAACCCAACCCACCCTCCCTTGAGTCTAGAACAACTTAAGAAGAAATTTCCACCTTCTAAACCCATGAGCTTTAATACTTCCAAACCTCCTTCAAAATGGTACAATCTTGATAAATTTTGTTGGTGGCATGCTACTATAGTTCATTCTCATGAGTCTTGTCATCATCTTCATTGATTTCTTCTTTATCCCTTACTTGGTTCATATTTCAATCTTAATACTCTCACAAAATAATATTATCAATATTATCTTCAAACTTCTCAAATTCAATCTCAAAAACCACAATCACATCAACATCAACTACCTAATGAACAACAAAAATTATCTCATACCTACACCTCATCCACTAATGTTGTTCAAAACATAGTTGATCATTCTTCCTACACTAATAATGAAATGATAGCTAACATGATCAAATTTAAACATATCATTGCATCCATTGCACCTCAACCTCTTAATTCACATGAACCAAAAGAGTACCTAGTTCAAATACCTACTACAAAGCATATCATACATGGTCATCCTTTATCTCCTTTACCTCTTCATACCTCTCCTAAAAATCTTATGTCACATTCAACAACCTACAAATCTAACAAACCAAAACACTTACCCATCCACAAATGCACCTACCAACCCAATGTAAATCATTATAATGATTCAATCTTACCTCATTCCACATCACATGTCGGGGCATCTTTTGATGCCCATCCACATGTCCCTTATAAATTTGGGGCATCTTGTGATGCCCATTCCTACATCCACTTACCCATTGGGGAATCTTATGATGCCCACTCTTATTCTACATTGCATAATAATAACTAAATTTAGCTTCAAGAAACCTTCTGAGACTTATAGACTTATATTTCACATGTTCATCTTTGATAAAGACATTTTCATAGGTCTTACTTGTTATTTTTTGTCTCATGTTTCTTTATTTTTGTGCACTTTATTTCTTTTAGTTTCACTTTACTATCGTCATTATTTCCCTTTACATTATTTAGTTTTCTTACACATTACATTTGGCATTTGCTTTTATTTTGGTCCTTATATATATCTTTTATTTCATTTTTGTCATTTTATGTCATTCTTTACCTTAGTAGCTTTATGATTATTTTCCCCCCGTTATTTACCATTCACCTCAATGGTGTTCACCTTGTGAATTGCAATGTAAGACCATGGATAGGACTTGGCCTTCCTCACAAATTACCACATTAAAACATATTTAAACCACTTTTGAGGATGACTACTACTTTTATTAGTGCTTGTGCTACATCCATTATATGTTAGAATGGCTCCTCTGGTGACATGACTATCATAACATAGTTCCATCCCTTTCATAGAATTATTTTAGCTCCTTATGATTAGCTTCGAGCATATTCATCATTGTATCACTTATTACATAGACTAATCTCTTATGATCCCATATTTCCCTTATTTCCTTTCATTTGAGGCTCACATCAGTCAATTTGGAGATTGCACACTTACTTTTGAGAAAGTCTAGGAGTATTTAGACACCTTGGTCTTTAGGTCATTTTCTCTAGTGACCAAATCTAAGCTCTCTTGTTTTTATCATCTTTAACACCCATATTTGGTTTTCCAAATCCTTATGAAAGAGGAATAGAAAAAATCCATCAAACAAGTTAACAACCAAATCATAAAATACAAACAAAAGGCAATGATCTAAAATGCAACATTCAAAATTCTCAAAAGTCAAATCACACTAAAAGGCATGATTCTAAGCATATCTCCTTCTAATCGAGGCTAAAATTCCATAGTTGGCCTCACAATAGAGCCCAAGTCCATTGGGGTGTGGTAGGCCAGTAGATTAGAAAAAGAGAATTAAAAAATATTTTAGTGCTAACAAATTTCTCATGCAACTACCCAATATTTGAAGTATACCAATGGCTCTGTAAGGGGTCCTGAGGAATGAGGAACACATTGTGGGAAGGTAGGTCTATTTTACTTTTCATACATTTAGCCTTCATGGGATGATTTATATACTTCACTTATTAGCCCAAGATTTTTGTTCATTTGTCAAAATGTCCTAAGTCCTTGGTGTTGATAGTTATTAGTCTTTCTCACTTACATAGTATGTCTCATTCTTTATAAAGATATTCACATCATCCATGTGGAACCTCACATTCCTTATTTACATCACATTTTCCCTATATTCCCCTTGTTAGATATTACTTTTAGTTGATCACATCCTTGATCACATCTACCTTATTATGCCACTTGGTTTATATTTTATGAGTTTCATTGTAAGACCATAGATAGGACTAGGCCTTCCTTACAAACACCATTACACCATTTACTTACCACACCATCTCATTGTCATATTAGTCATGTCATTAGGTGGTGGTATTTTCTTACATTATATCTTAGAACAAGCACAAAGTTTGATTTTTCATTCTTTAGTGATTTTGATTTTCATATATTTATCATCTTCTCATTTGATTTTTATAGACTTCACTTATCTTACATATGACATTTGGAATTCTTACATGTTTCTCTTTATGTATGACTTCTTCATGTTTGTTTACATCTTGCTTTAAAATTTCATTTTCAGCCATTTGTGATTTTTTTATGTTTGATTTGACATGCTTATCTTACATGGGCTTACTTTTCACTTTCTTAAATATATTTTTTTATAGTTTTCTTGCATTGATATTTCATTTGTCATTCCTATTTTACATGCTCTCCAACATGATTTAGTATGTTCTACATTTCTTTTTACCATTTATGTTTCACATGCTTTCCAACATGATTTAGTGTATTCTATAATTATTTGTCATTTATTTGCCATAATTTTATCATTCATTTGCCTTTAATAGTTTAACCTTACCTTAAAAAACACTAGGTTGTTCAAAATTTCCTTATTTTGACTAGGTTGACTTAACAAACTAAGTTAACCTTTTACTTTTTCCCCTCTTAGTACTAAGTCGTCAAAGTGGATTTTTATACTAGGTTGACAGTCATGTACTAAGTCAGTATAGTGGAAAAACACACTAGTATGGCTCATACCTACTAGGTTGGCAGTGTGGATTTAGCAAAATTTTAGCCTACTAGGTCAACTAGATTGACCTAGTTATTTTTACTTAGTTATTACTCTGATTCCTTGTTTTACCTATATCTTTGTTTCTACTAATCCATTTTTCAAACCATAAAATGTTCTAGAGTCATGATGATATAGAGAATATTTTCCAATACCATATGCCTATCTTCCAAAAATTTCAATTTTTGTCTATTTTTTGCACTAATTTCTATAAGCTCACCTAATGTTCTTCACATATAGATGCCTTCTCTTTTAGTCTACTTATTTATCTACAACATTAAGGTAAGTAAATGTATGTGTTTTTAAATGTTATCCTTTCATTTATTTTATTTTTTTCTTACTGCACTTTACTTAGCATCAATATTATGTGTTATCATATTCTATTCCTGAAACACCATCATGTGTTGTACTCATGTGACACGTGATGAGCTTCGAGTGGGGCATATGTATACACATAATATTTTCAAAATTTTATCAATTACTAACATTTTTTACCTTGAAAAAACATATTGAGTCTCAATCTCTCTAATTGCATGCCTTAAGGGGTGCACTAGGAAAGGGGTGGGCAGACCATTGGTGCTTCACAAGATTGTTGTCCCTTTTGCTACTTGTTATCTACACACTTGTCTCCTAAAAACCATATCCCTAAGCTAGTTCTTATTTATTGTATGATCTCTATTCATTTCCCATATTTTATCCTCCTTTTCCTCACCTTAATCCCCTTTTGTTTATTGGCTATACTAGGTCGACCCTATATAGTTTTGGGTGATTTTCACTTAGGAACTAGTTTGCCTCTTGGCCGACCTAGCTCATGACCTAGTGAATTATTATCCAAAATTGTGCTAGGTCAGCTAGGTTGACCTTGTTAGCTAAGATTTTTGGAAGGGTTTAGGGTCAAATCCACCTATATATATAAGTTCATTTCACCATTATTAAGAAAAGATAAGAAGAATTAAGAGTTATTACGCATTTGCTTATCCACCATTATAATTGAAGAGAAATCTTAGGGTTCTATAATTTCTCTAGAGATACATATTTTGTCTTGTGGAGAAGTCTTTTGGATGCATTGATAGGTTTCATACCACAACAACCTCTTACGAAGCACCTTGACCAAGGGAGAGATTAAGGCTTGATGGGTTCATCTTCAAAGGTAAGTATTCATAACTTTGTTCCTCCTTTGTAAGAGTATATAAATATGCATTTTTAATTATATTCCATGCATTAAGATTCTATATACATTGACATGAGTATATGTCTCTTATGTTAGTAATAAAAACACTTAAATATAAATCTACTATTACAATAAACTAGATATAAAGCTATGCAATAACATACATCATGGAAACATTACTTAATTCACCATTAATATAAAATCATAAATGATATAAAGATTAAAAAAACATCGATAACATAGATCTAATGTGGTTCACCCAATGTGGGCTACATCTACCAATGAAAGTTTTCAAATAAATCAGTAATCTAAAACAAGATTGCAATGAACTCTCATAGAGATAAAAAAAATATTCTATAGAAAGAGTTGCATAGAAATATTCACTTTCACCTGCACCTGCATAATGCTATATCTCACAAGTTGTTAAACTAAACCGTGTAATGAACACCTACACTTTGTAAAACACCTACACTTTGACTTTGATCCTCAAATCCACACCCTATAAATAAACCATCTGTGTAAATCCACACATCAACCTCTAAAGGCCATACCACACCTTATATATATATATATATATATATATATATAATCCACAAAAGGAGGATAAATGTGCAATTCTTATCTAAAATAAGTATTATCCAACATGTGACAACCCTCCTCCACCTCATCAAGCTTATCCAAAATCTCTCCTAAGGAGGAACATGCCATATTCATCTCTCCACCTTATAAGGGTACATTTTCCCAAAAACATGTGATCCCAACCAACTCCACATAACAAGGAAGGTATAACATATTCAAATAAATAACCAATCTCCATAAAAATAAGGAAGATAGACCCACTTCTAATAAAATAGAAAGTCATATGGAAATAAATATCTAACAACCAATTTCACGAAATATGGAACACATAGAAATTAGGAATACAAAGCATATTCCACTCACATGTGGAGAACATGAAAATTATGCCCCTCACATCCTTGGAGCTCTTTAGGCCCATAAAATATATTCTTATGGTCATGTGATAGCCCCAAAGGGCTCCACATCCAACATCTTATGCATGTTTACTTTTATTATTTCTAACCCCCACTTTGTGTCACAAGATTTGGTGAGCACTAGTTTAGATTTGCTTTACTTGTTGTTAGTTTAGTGAGATATCAAAACACAAGACTCCCTTAGGGTTATTGCATGAGTTTTCTTGATTGAAGGCTTTGGAAGCATCCCTAGCATGGTGTATTATGGTAAAAGATCCCCTAATTGGGTGTAGAGGATCCCCATATTGGTCATGTTCCCACTTAACAAATATGTCTCTAATCAAAAGTATGGTATGATCTATATTCTTTGAGTTAGGATTGATTTATAGACATGATGTATTTTTGATTTAATATAGACTTAACTAGCTTACTAGTATCAGAATGTCAAATGAAGGTAATCTAATTAAGTAGTGTCTATGAAATTAATTAATCCCAAATAGTAATAACTATTAAAAATTATGGGTAAATTAATATTAGTTAGACATTGTCATTTCATGTGTATGGTTTACATGATTATGCGATATCATGTTAGAATAGATTTCTTTATGGTACACTACATGTTATTAGAAATCATACAATACACAAGTACTAGCTTGTCTCTCTAGATTCCTATCCTATCACTATTTACTCATCCATGAAAAGAGGTCCATTATATTATGGGTGATTGTGTAGGGGATCGATGGTTCATGGTTGGTGTGTAAAAATGATCAAATGATGCTCTCCCTCCCATAATAGTTGTTCTTTGAAGACAATACTTGAGATTTCTAGAGATACTGAAGTTTGAGAACTCATGATCTGTAGAGCTTTGTATCTTGTATCTTGTGCATTGTATTGTATTTATTATTATTGAGACATTAATCTGATGAGATGTAATTATTTACTTATTTATACTGACTGTAGTGACTATATCATTGTACTAGTCATGGCTAGGTATTTGTAATTACTTTTCATATTTGGTTATGATGTGTTTCATATGTTGAAAATGATAAGTGACTATTAGATGTCACATGATTATTTATAGTTAATAGACTTAAGTTTAATTTTTGGATCACTACTTAGATTATCGTGGTGAAATTTAATGAAAGAATATGTTGATTAAATTTAAGAAATATCACATTTTCATGGGGTTGTTATGTCTGGTATCATAGATGTGGCTCGAACTCTAGGACTTAATGAGTCCACTAGCATTTTCATATCCTTCTGTTTATCAAAAAGGAGTGTGATGAAAGCTAGAGTATTCGGTGAGGGTCCATTAAATTTTAAAAATAGAAACCCTCCATTTGATCCTAACTAATTTACCATTAAGACAACAAAAAAGTTAAATCATATTATTTCAGCCATCAATGAACCAGGAATTGAATTTCAAAACTAGAGCTAGAAGTTCATGGTCTTGAAGAGGAAGAACACCAGTGTGAACCTAGTGACATGTAGTACTGCACTGGTTAAGTTAAATGTATTTTGAACTTGTAATGCCTTAGTGTAGAACCATGTTACACCATGATTGGAGTTTTTAGAGTTAGTAGATCCTCTTATATGGATTGATGACTATTGTAGAAAATAGACATCCTTGAAATTTTATGTGGTACATTGAGTGTGTACCCTTAGGAGTACTTATACCCTCTTAGATTTATTAAAGGGTTGGTTTATTGAGTGTCTTAATGGTTATGGTTATATATGAGTTTTGGGTAGGTGAGTACATAACATAGTTCATAAGTCATGAACAAGATATGCCTATAATATTTTTGATCACTTAAATTGAACACCTTAAGAATGATTACATCCTTACTTGGTAATCAAGTCACCTCTGCCACTTGTGTTTTGTATAGTGAGTGTTTAAAAAGCATGAGATGTTTCTCAATTAAGTATATGTGTATTAGTGTTTTTTATTATATACACTAATCCTAGGAGTAGGAATCCTAAAATATCACTTATGGATTGGCACCACCTAGTGCGGTGGGAATTATCCTTGTAATGTAGTTATCTTGGTTGAGAATTCCTATTTGTTAGGAGTTTGTTCATGGATTGGCACCCCTATGTTTATGTGGATTAGGAGGAGATGTCATATCACATATATAGAATAGAGGTGAGTTTTTACTCCCTCACTTTCCTTTGACATCATTATATGCCCACTAAGTGGATTCATATTTTCATGATGTTGATTAAGTGTTCCCTTAATCAATTTTTTTTTTTTATGAAATGTTGTTTTGTTAATATTCATTAGAGATCATGGGATAGTGTTTTATACTTATTATGGATAGAGAAGATGTAGGAATGGAATGGATTGATGTATCTATGTGGTTAATATTTTTACTTCCAATTGTGGAAATATGGAGTGATACTACACTTATAGATTTGGTAAGTGTGTAGTGATTATGTAAACTTGGGTTGTGATGTTTTCTTCATATCATGTGAGGGTATTTAAGAGTTATATTTTTGGGATGTTAGTTCATTATTTTTAATTTGTGGATTTTTAGAGTCACACTTTCCAATGCTACTTTATCTAAACTTGGGAATGGTGACCATGTGGAGTGGTGAACCTTGAATTTATATTAGTTCTAGATTAATATTTATACATTGATTTTAATTATTATGATATTATTTACACTTAATTAGATCGATATTATTCTCACCTTGATTAAAACATGTTTTGATGAGACATTTATGTTCCTTGCACCTTGAGAGAATGTGGATTTGTATGTGTGGAACATCTTGTTAGTCTAAAGGGGTTGAGATAAGCTTATAACTTGTTGTGTATCTAGCCAAGTAAGTGGGAAGGATTTGTCTTGCTTGTTCCTTTTGTAGGGTTGTAAGGATGGCATGATTTTTAAGCTTTATATTTTATATTAATTTTAACATTATTTTCTCTTAACTATGAGTATAACAGAGATGGGTTAAGTGGTGAAATTTGATACTAGTTATGTTTGGCTAATAGTAACTTAATAAAATTATGGAATGATTGTATGATTTATTTTTTTTGTAATGTATGTTGGTATATCTTGAATTATTTAGCATATATCATTGCTTTCTATGATATGTTAGTATTAATTTGTGATTCATTAAACCTTGTGCACATTTTGAGATCATTAGGTCGTAGAAACCTAAGGTATGAGTGGTGAATTAGGAACATGAGTACTAAGATATGGGAGTGGACCCTAGTTAGTCTCACATTGACTCGATAGTTACTAGTTTTGGATCCAACAAGGGGATCTTGTTGAATCTAAGATTTGACAAGTGAGACTTGTCAAATTTAGTCATATGGCCATACTGATGTATATTATGGAATGTTTATTCATTAATTTTGTATACAGTTGAGATGTAGTATTTCTAGTTTCTACTTATCATCATGCTTGTCAGGAGCTAAATGGAGTAGTGGAAATATTGACATCTTATACTTACCATGATCTATGTGGAGTAGCGATGGGATTATCTTATACACATTATTATTGTTAGGTTCCCTAAACACTTTTCACCAAAATGAAAAAAACACTCTCTAAGATAGAGAGATGTGCAAAGGGATCAGGAGGTTTTGTCAAACTCTTCTTATCCATTTATTTTTAGATTTTATGATGATTTCATGTGATTTTAGTTGAATCCTAAATTTGGGAAGTCAATGAAAATTTTGATAAGATAAGTGGGACCCTTCAAGGTATTAAAAGTGGTCAATCTTATAGCATATAAGCTTACCTTGCCAATTTTAGACCTCAGGGTGGTCATAGTAGAACCAATCAAATTAATTGACACTCATAAACTTCATTTTCATAATAGGGAGATGTTATAGTGAAAGGTATTGTGGAACCAATACTATGAGGATAATGTTACTTGGAAAGACTATGATGAGTTCTTCAAGCAATTTTCATAATTATTTGCTTGATTTTACGCTTCATACTATGTTATCTTTATGTTGAATAATATTTTTAATTCCATACTTGTATTTGAATAAGTATCATCAGGACAATGACTGGTTTTAGGGTGGAGAATATTACATCCCCATTTTTTCTAAGCAAACTTACTTGATTATTCATGAAATTTCTTTTTTTGATGATTTGATTTGACTATTACTAACTAAGATTTAAGTCATATGTTATTATGGGGCAGTGGTATGTTATTTTGGTTTCATAATTTCACTACTATGATTTAGCTTTAGTATATATTTTTTATATTTAGATCAAGTTAAATTATTATTTTATCAATATTTTATGATATACAGGTCATGATGTTATGAATCAACTACCTAATTGTCATAAGTTGGACATAGGAGACATTAATCTCTCAGAGCATGATGGAGGAAGAACATCATCAGAGAGGGTGACACAAATGGAGATGTTGACAGATGATAGAGAAATAAATAGAACCTTGCACACACTATATTAAATAAAATATATTATATACATGGTTTGAATTGTTAGCGCTAGTGCATTTACAATGTTGTTGCATTTAAATAATGGTTAGTTGTGTGTTAGCTTAATTTATTTATTGTGTGGAATAAATCTCATGTGATTTATTATTTAATTCATTACTATTTTAGAATGTTAATGATTTACATTAGTAGCATTATTACTAAGTAATTATCATGAATTAATTATATTATTAATTATTTATTATTAAATAATTAGAAAATAAAGACTCATAAAGTAAATAAAGTAATTATATTTTATACTTAGAAAAATATATTTATACCAAAAAGAGATTATGGAAAGTAGATAATTAAAAAAAGAAAATAATAAAAATCAAGAAAAATAAAAAGGAAAGGAAAATTAAAAAAATAAGAAAATCATTGAATAAAATAAATAGATAAGGAAAGAAATAAATCAGATTTTTAAATAAAGTGCAAAGCTCTTATAAAAGGAGAGAGATATTTAGAAAAGAAAAGAGAATATATTTATGTAAAAAATAAGAATAAAATGACATATTCTAGAAAAAGAGAGCAGAGCATGGTGTAGAGAAAGGAGGCTCAAAAAGGAAGAAAATATTGGAAAAGAGGATTTAAGGAGGAACAAGAGGGGCAATTTGAATAATCTTGGAATATTAATAGTAATGCCAAATATTTTTAATCAGGTATTCCCTTGCCAATACTATTTGTAAATTTGTTTGTTTATCTATTGTTTACTTTCCATGGCAGTATGATTTCTTGTGTCTTGCATACATAAACAACAAATAAAGATCCATTATTAAATCTAGTTTATATATATACATATGTGTGAATGATATTATATATATATATATATATATGAGTGGTGATATATATAATTTTCATAGGTATAACTGAATACCTTATTGGTGATATGCAATAAATAGAGATGGACATGTATATATGGATATCAAAAATAACTTAATATTTATATGTTGGATATTATTCTAATATGTAATCATTTTAACTATACATAAATCACTAGATAACTATTATTCGATGATTATTGCGATATATAATCAGTGAATCACTATAATCAATGTATAGCTATAGTGATGTATTATACAATGATTCATGTATATATCAATGATATATATGATTCATGTCTATCCATATCTATTTAGGATGATCCAGATATACACACTTTTTTATAAACCTAAGTAGGTAATGAATCTACTTACAAAAATGGAACAACAATATTTATCATTAGAGAACATATGTACATGCAACCCTTGTATATTTAGTGTTAAACTTAATAGACAAGTTATATTCATTAATGTATAAGTCACTATTATATTACCATAGTTATAACATGTACAAAAACTTATGTAACACAAAATGTGTATTATGATGGTAGCATTTATCTATGTACATCCTATGTATAAACTAAAGCAATCATGCACACTCCATTTTCAAAGTGGCTTCTTACACACTCCTTTTATCAAATTAGTTTATTTAACTCTAGGATATATTGGTTGCATTAGTTTATCTCCAAATTCCCTATAGTGCCATCTAAAATGCTTAGTAAAATGTATAATCAAGTCATGGACTATACTTATCTTAAGTCCACTATATATATTAGAGTTTTGTGGTATAGAATAATATATTTGATATGGAGTATAGAATAACATTTGTGATTTGAGATATAGAGTAACATATTTTGAACTACTAATGAAGACTTCAAATTATATTTCATTTAGAAAATTAATAATTATATAATTTAGTTGGATATAAATACAAGTGAAAACAATGACCTATATATATTACATATGTTATGCCTTATAACCGATGATCTGATTTAAACCCCATTTGAGGTATATGTAGTTATGAAACAATATAAATAACACTCATGTTATCTCTTAACAACTGTATATGTATTATGGTAACTTCAAAAATTTATAAATGATATTTTATTAAGTAATATGTTGATTTACATCCCATATATTGCATCTACTCACTTATCCCTATTATACCACTTGGAAATCAATGTGTTATGTTTGCTATATTGTCTTATGTTTTGGGGTGGTATTATATTAGGCTATGTTATATGAATACACTTATGTATAGATGGTACACTTGGAGGATGATGCACTTAGAGGTGATACATATAGACTCGATAAAAGTGCAGGGATTTAATTAAAATAATTGGTTATTATACTCTTCCATTAAAACTAATATTATTAGGTTAAATTTTGAGGTAAAAATAATTTCCATAGATCAAATATAGATAAATGATATATAACTATTCTTGTGTTATTCATACATTAACAGAAACTATATATCATACATTAACTATACCTAGGTATACAATAAGTGCAATTATACACACTAAATTATAGTGAATTGGTACAGTATGGAACTTAGATAAAGATCTACATAAATAGTGAATCCATAATGAAAGGAATTATAACTTGAGGTATAATTAGTGTTATACTTATCTCATATATGAATTCATAATATATATATAGTTGTAGATCATAATATTAGCCATGGATCCTGATCAGAGCTTGGTCGTAGATTAAAGTTTGGCAATATAAAGTCATATATCTTGAATTTGTGTATAATTTTATTTGAATATGTACAAATTAGATAATTTATGAGTAAAAATATATCCTAATTTGTGCCAAACAAATTAATGAATTATGCAAATGCTTTATGTGGTGAATTTGAATTGGAATTTGAGTTGATTCATTTTGAAAACCATTAATAAATAATGAGACCTGAATATTGACATAAAAGGTTTATTATCTAATGTACTCAATTTATATTAATATCTTAATGATTCATAAGTGTAACGATTGTTGAAATCTTATAAGTCTTGACTAATGTTAAAGATGACTAAGGGTATTCACATACAACATCTATAAAGTATTGAAAACTTATGAACGATGCATAAAATGAGTAAATTGATAAATACATACAATTATACTTATAGCTTAATAGATGGTTATAATAAGTCAAAGGATCCCATCAATCATGAAACTATAAACCATATGAATATGGTATCATAGACATGTAATAATTCTTTGAATCAAAGATTATGTTCATATGAGACATAACTTGGTTACCTAATTCTCTAAAAACATTATGACTATTAGTATTTATATGTACAGTAATGAAAACTAGTGAGCAATACATATTATGAGTATATTAATATGTATAAGTGTTTAGACATATATATCATATAATATTGCAATCGTGATGTGTGCCTATAAGTTATAAGTAGTATACAGTTTTAAACATAGGATATACCCAATTGGTATAAACTATACTTGCTTGTTTACAATTTAAGACTATGAAACATTTGATTGTAAAATGGGTTGTTCGTGATTAAGTAATTGTGCTCATGAACAATGAACTATGATATTATGTGATGTCATAGAGTGTTTTATATGTAAAAACTATAGTCTATTTTAGTTATTACTATGTTTAGCATGTTTTATGATAGCTAGTATAAAGTATTGTATTGTGCTTGCTTATGAAAACTAAAATATGCAATCTAATATATATTATATCTAGTGGGTATAATCTACACTTGTTTTCTTATTAATTATGTAATAAATTATATTATGGAGATCCATTCATATGTTTGATGGACTAAATCATGTATTTGATTATTTTTATGCTTAGCATATTTTGTGTTTGCTAGTAGGAAGTAATATGTATGAATATGTTGGTTATATATATTTTAACCAAATATCACTTTGTTGATACTGATTAAGTAGTGAGATGGACTTCACTAGCTTACTAGCATCACAATCCTAGATGAAGGTAATCTGATCAAGTGGTGTGTATGAAATTGACTGATCCTATAGATCAATAATTATTAAAAACTTTGGCTAAAGTAATTTTAGTTAGACATTTTAATTTCATGTGTATGGTTTACATGTTTGTGTGATATCATGTTAGAGAGGATTTATTTATGATACACTACATGTTATAGAAATCATACAATACACAAATATTAGCTTGTCTCTCTAGATTCCTACACTGTCACTATCTACTCATCTATGAAGGGAGGGCCATTATTTGATGGAGGATTGTGTGGGGGATTGGTGGTCTGTGGTTGGTGTGTAAAATCACTCGGATGATGTTCTCCCTCTTCACAACAATACTTATTTATAAATGACACTTGAGATTACCAGAGATACTAGAGTTTGAGAACTCATGCTCCGTGGAGATTTATATCTTATATCTTATACATTGTATTGTATTTATTATTATTGAGACATTAATCTGATGAAATTTAATTATTTACTTATTTATACTTTGGCATCAGTGATTTTATCATTGTACCAACCATGGTTGGGTATTTGTAATTACTTCACATATTTAGTTATTATGTGTTTCATATATTGAAAGTGATTAGTGGTTGTTAGATGTCACATGCTTATTTATCATTAATATACTTAGAGTTGATTTATAGATCACTAATTATATTCTCTTGGTGAAATATAATGAAGGAATGTGTTGATTAAATTAAAAAATATATCACGTTTTCTAAGTCAAACTCAGTGGGGTTATTGCAAAAGACATTGTGAGACCATGATGTCTCACATGAGGGGAGCAATATAATCTCTCTAAGGGAGATAGACATAACCTAGTGACTATATAGATATCATCTACTCTGGGATTAAGATGCTACAAAAATGTGGAAGAAAAGGTAGATGATATAGTAGTTTTCTTAATTTAAATAAATTATGAAAGGGTGCTAAGATAATTTGGGATAACATAAGATGTATTTTAAACCATTTATATGTAGTGCATGACATGGAAATTACCTTTATATGGAATGAGAGACTATTTTACCTTATTTTTATAAGTAGACACTCGCACATAATGTGGATAATGAAATTCATTTGAACCATAGGATTGATTATGTGGGTGTTACATATGGATGGAGGGCATGGTGGCATAGGGTTTGTCTAAGACCAATAGATCCAAAATAAGGAGGGGGATAATATGCTTAGGAGGTGTTTTACTAAAAATTTAATTAATTAAATTTTAATAATTTTGTTTCCAACATGGATAAATCAAAACATTAGCATTGGGACGGCTAGGCCTCATAGGCGTGTCAGGTGAGATTATCCTCGCATTTTTTAGGTCTTCCAAGTAACAAAAAATGGGATTAATTTTATAAAAAAGTGATCATTAAAAGGTCTTATACATTATTCACTTGATAAAATTTAATTTTCTATAAATCTAAACTCTGGCATGGTACCGACATCAACTTAGGTATGTTGTAAGCATGATTATTCCATTTTGTCATATCCTTCACATCTAGACTCCATTTTGGTTCTCATTTGATGAACTAGAAGGATATTTTCCCAAGGATAATATGTTTACAAAGTCTTAAAGTCCCAAAATTTATATATTTTATACAAAATCTTACCAGATAAATCAATTACTATTCATAATCAAGTGTGCAACATGTGAAAAATTCTTTCATTTTATCATATCATTCACATCTTGACTCCATTTTGGTTCTCATTCAATTCATTAGAAATATGTTGTACCTAGAATGATATTTGAACAAAGTTTAAATTACTAACACTTCATATATTTTATGTAAAATCAAACCATATAAATTAGGTACCATTCGCACCTCAAGTTTGTGGTAGGTGTATTTCTTCCAATCTGTCATACGTTTCACATCCAGACTCCATTTTGGCACTCATTCATATTTTTTAAAAGGTATTTTCAAAATTATTATATTTTTATAAGGTATCATAGGCCCAAACCTCATATATTTTATGAAAAATACAACTAGATATATTAGGTACCATTCATATCTCAAGTGCACAATAGGTGCAATTCTATCATTTTTCATATCTTTTACATCCAAATTCTATTTTGGTTCTTGATTGATGTGTTGGAAATATATTTTACCAAGGATCATATTTACCAAAGGATAAAATCCTAAATGTCATATATTTTATGTAAAATCCACCTATAGAAATCAAGTATGAGGTGAGCAATAGGTGTAATTCTTCCATTTTGTTATATATTTCACATCTAAACTCCATTTTGGTTTTAAATTGATGCATTGGAAAGATGTTGTCACAAGGATAATTTTTGTCCAAAGACTGAAAGTCCCAAACATCATATATTTTGTGTGAAATCCAAATGGGATAAAGAACTTTGGCATTGAGTAGCTGAGCCTCATGGGTACACTAGATGTGATTGTCTACCACCCAAAATTGAGCTTTGTTAAAATCATTTTTATTTGGTTCCCATGTGTTTTTCTCATTATAGAGATCATATTTTTCCAAAGTGTTAAGGTCCAAAACATGACATATTTTTCATAAAATTCAACTAGAGATTCGAAACTTTGGAGCCTAGCTAGCGTAAACATGTGTGCATGCAATCACACTAGATGTGGAGGTGCAATAGGTACATTAGGCATGCTATAAAAGAAACCCAAAAAAATAGATTATTATTCTTCCCATATCTTTCACATCTAAACTCTATTTTGATTCCTAGTCAAAGCATTGAAAAGATCTTGAAACACATAATCTAATGATGTGACATATTTTATCCTTAGATTAAAAATTTAGAAATAACTAAAAAGGGATAGATGTTGTTTTGACACTATGTTATAGGTGCACCAAGTGTAAATTCTCTATTTTATCATATCTTTCACATCTAGACTCTATTTTATCTCTCATTTGAAGTGATAGAAAGATATTGTTGGAGACTTAGGATACACCCTAGCTAAGTAATGGATTTTTCAGGCCCTTTACTTAAACCTATTATAACATGGGAATGACCCTAGGTTTTGGGTCACATAATCTTGGGTGAGACCTCTAGGTTTTTTAATGAGGATAGCTCCTCTGATATGAAAATATAGTTCTTCTCCTAAACCTATACTTATACCAAGGAAAAATAAAAGGGAAGAAAGCTAAAATAAATAAAACTTGGTCTAAATGGTGATGTATCAAATGTTCAATGATCCACTCTCAGTTTAGACACTTTAATGACTACTAATGAATCCAATTAGGATAAGAACTTATCAGATTCTATGACAAGGTTGCAAACATGAGTATTTTGTATGAAGGCTAAAAAAATGTGTAACTTGAAAGATATAAAGATATAGGTTTAAACAAAACACTATGTACTTATGACACTTCAATGGAAACCTCACTAGCCAACACTTCACACAACCTATAAGAAACCAATAGACTTGAAGGTACATGAAGGACAAGTTGACCAAATTTGACCTTGTAGGTCAAATTGGGTCCTTTATAGGTAAAAATTTGAATTTTATATGTTTTATAGGTATAATATTTTATAATAGGGTATGTTATATTCCATTTTATGTGATTTTGTGCCTTTTTAGACATAGTCATGGTCCAATTAGTTTATATGACATTTTGAGTCACTTAGTAGCCATTTAGGGGTCATAAATACAATTGGCATGGTTATCAAGGTGTCCAAGTGTACTAAGTTCCTTTAAAACATCAAATAATGTATATTCTCTATCAATAATGTCAATCCCATCTGAAACTTGCAGGTTATCTAACTGAAGATCAAGAAATCAACTGAAAAAGGAGGAGTTTGGAACTTATACAGCCTATGAAGGAGGATGACACATGCGATAAGGACATGAAATGTATCTTCATCTTCCTCCAACTCATATCATTTCTTGGCATGATTTATACATTCTAAAAAAGGTCCAAAACCATTTTAATCCTTCTTCACCCTTCTAGACATACAAAAATGGTTAGCAAGTTTATGCTTGGTACAACTAGTAGAAGAGGTTTTAGACCAAATGCCTTTGGGAAGTGGTATTAAAATCAAAGAGATTAATTTTCATAAAAAATGTTTAAATATTTATCAACTATGATTTATGAAACATCTCTAACAAGTTGACTATATTTTTTTGTCACTATTTCTTGCACCCTATAGGTTTTTATCTAATTTGGATTGTTCATGATGTTAAATTCAGATGATGTTGTATCTCTCCTAAAATAATCTTAATGTTTGGTTTCATGTTTCATGATGTTTTGATATGCAATTCATCTCATGTTATAATGAGGTGCCACCATTTCAAGTCTCAGTCAAGTTTTCTTGGTTTAAGAAGGCTTGGTTCTATGAAAGGGTCTCATGTGAATAGGATATGATGTTTCCCATGTATCATTTCCATATTTTTCACCTCCTTCCATTTTTGATCTCATCACACCACACTTTGATCAAACATTTAATCTTGTCATTCTCATAGTAGACTTTCTACTCACTCTCACTTGTAGTCACATGTATGAGACTTGCCTAGCTTGTTCATGGAATTATAATGAATGTGCATAAATTTTTTCAAGTCATTAGGAGATTAAGATATTTAATTTTAATTTTATTTAATTTGAATTTTTGATGAAAATTCTAGGTTGGTTGCAAGTTCATACACCACGCCAACTAGTTACTAGTTAACCCTGCCTACTCTGTAACAAGTGTTTACAAGAAGATATCACATTGGAACAAATGTTTTTATACTTGTCTTAATATCCCCATAGTGAAAAAAATAAATTTTATGGATTTTAAATGAGTTTAAGTTTTTTCATGATACCATTCATCTACACACATTACTCTAATTCTATCCACTGCCTACATACAACTCAAATGCACCTACAAGAGTCTCTCATTGATGACATCATGCTAAGATGGGAGATTTGATAAGTGTTTAAATATTTTAGAGTGATAATATTATGTTGGAAATATTAGTGAGGGTATATAATTTTTCATAAAAATATATATCTTGCATACTACCCAAGTTTTCTTTACTGCCTATATGTGAAAATACCCACCTATAGGTGGCATCACAGAGCTATAAAGGTACTTGTGTGGGAAGTTGAAAAAAGTGGTAAAACCTTCCTTGGAATCTTGGTAGGTGGATTTGATCATAACATACCTTATTAAGTTGTCAAATTGGAAAATGGAAGTATGGATCACCTTTAAACATACGATGATTGAGTTCAGGGACATTTTCCCTAAAAATTGAAAATAAAGGTCCAAGCCATTTTATGTATATCATATAAAAAAGTTACAAAGAGTTTTGATACATCTATATGACCATTTATTGTATCCTTTATGAATGAGAAGGTGATTTTTGGGGACCTTAAAGTTACCTATTTAAGCACTGAGTTTATCCATTGACATCTACAGGATTTGAGATTTAAGTGACCATTGATATCCTAAAGAGCAAACAAGGCATACTCTCATGTTTTGAATGGAATTATTTATTTAAGTGTGTAACACTAAACATGAGGATCATCATAATAATGTTGATATGTAGTGTTTCAAGTCTCATATACACCTACATGTGTCTTATCATGTAAAATGCACACCTACAACTGACTGTAGGAGCGCATCATCTATAACAAAGGTTTAAATATGGAAAAACAAAGGTTGGAAGAAAAGAGATGATTTAAAATGGTTCATGATATTGAATAGTTATGTATAAATTTTCAAAAGAGGAGTCTTCATCTACAAGCTTTTACCCTTCCCAACACAGTTGACTGTGTTTGACCATGATAGACAGTGGGCTGAGGAGTGAGGTTTGAGTGTTGCCAATGCATAAGGGTGAGATAAATGTGGTATATAAAATTAAAAATGATCATAAATTACACTAATAATTTTGTTAGACACTATGCTTAAGTTTCAAGCAAGCATGATTACCTACAAGTACCACTCCATAACACAAAACACAACCAAGAAATGGAACTCAGTTTGACCAAGCATGGAGTATGAGGTGTATGTAGTAGGTTAGAGTGATGAAAAATCTTAGATAATATTCTCCATTATTTTTAAACTCCCAAAATTCTCTCACAAATATTAATCATTCATAAAAGATACTCTGTGAAGCAACATACACAATCTACATCTTACACCCTACATAGTTTGTCTCAATAGGGGTCTATTTTTGTTTTTGCAAGGGATGGAAGGTCAAATGAAATGACCAGAGGATGAATTTTTGTGTATAAGTTCCTTACCTATTGTGTAATCCCCTACACCAATTGGTTTTTTTGGTTAAATAGGGGAAGTGCCCTCTATTTTTTCTTAGATAGAGGGTACTCCCTTGTGAACAAGGCATGTATTTTTGGGGAAGGAAAGTGAAAAAAAGTGGACTAAAAGGTAATGAAACCTTATTAAAAGGTGTGGGAAGCTGGATTATACCTAAAAAAACATGAGGAATAAATCAAATAGGAGGGAATCTCAACTAAATGGTCTAGAATCCCAAAGTTGTAGTCAAACCTATTAGGCAAGGTTTAAGCCTAATATCCAAATGAGGGGTTAATGCCATTTATAGCCTTATCTAGGAATTATAGCCTATTATAGCATGTTTTTAAGGTCACTATAGATGTTTTCAAGATTAAATTTTATAGATAAAGCATATATAATCCTTTTTGAGGCTCAGAGCCAATTCAAGCCTATAGGAAATGAAGATCAAAGCTTGATAGGCTAACTTTGGGTGTTTGTATATTCTTTGAGGTTGTGCATGTAAGTATAAGGAGTTTTTGGAGGTTAAAATATGTATTTAACCTTGATTTATTTAAATTTGTTGGTAGTTACAAAGTCCCATCTTTATGAACAAATCTTAAGGACATAAGAGACCTAAAACCCTACTAAACCCTAGATAAGGACCCGACTAAGAAAACAAGTATGGAGAGATATCCAAATGGGATGAAATGAAAATTAAATTGGTTGGATATTGAATAGGAATATTTAGGGCTCCACATCATCAATTTTTGTGCTACCCTACCTATACAAACATGGTATAAAATTGATTTCTTTGACTATTTTGTGCATTCTTCAGATCCTAAGGACTTTCAAGAGGATAAATAAACGTTGGGAGTGATATTATGACTTATTATAAGTCACTATGACTATTTAATACTATATAAAATATTTCAAATGTTCCTACCAGTAGCTCCATCTCAGCCAATCAAACTAGCATAGTGAGCAAGATAGTGAGGAGTGTGAAAACTTCAAGTGAAAGCCTATTTAAGGTGTACCTAATAAATATAAGGACATGGAGGGTATTTCAAAGTTTCATCCACTCCATTTCATGGATTTTCATGGAAAATTAAATCCATTTTTGAGGCCAAGTGTAAGGGGTGATTGAAAAGGGAGTTTTTTTTACTACATGCAGTGATGGGTCACTTTCAAAAGAATCCAGGTGATTAGGAATGCAACCAATGCATATATAATCATGTATGTAACCATTCCCTATAAATCCAATCATTATACCTATCCTTAGTTAGTTTATGGATGTTCAAATAGGGGTGAATGATGAAGGTAGTTTTCTTATGCAAAATGAGAACTCCTGCGCCACATTTAAAGAGTTTCATGACTTAGGGTGGCACTTTTTCTTCTTAAATTTACATGATACATTTCAAATTATATTTTAATGCACATGTAACCTATTATCTCAACATTAAAAGTGTCCAAGTGACCTTTAGACTTCTCTTTTCTCACTCCTCTCTCAAGTGTTATAAGTAGTGACTTTTTGGGCTCTTTTGGGCAACCTCAATTGGTTAATGGTAAAACCCTGGAAAATTTTGTATTTGAAAATATATTTAAGAAATAAACAATTTAATTCACTTATTTACATGCTACATAATTTATTCTAGTTTCAAATCTTATTGATCTTGTCTAGTAAAAGATAGTCTTTTCTAGCATGTTGTCTTTGATTGTCCACCAAGTATGCATAAGAGTAATTGGTGCAGGTCTTTGTTAGTGTTCCTTCTTAGTGTATGAGAGTTTTATAATTGGTTTATGAATATATTCTCTAAATTATCACTCATTATCCCTCATAAACATCAAATATACCTCTTAAACCTAGCATATGAAACATTGATGTAACAATATATATTGAGTTGTGAGTTATATGTGAAAAAAGATTTGATTTGCTCTAAGTAGTATAAGTTTAGTCAATAGGAGGAAAATAATTATTGTTTCATCACATTTTAAATTTTTTAATTTGTCTTCTTAACTCTTTTAATGAAAATTTTATAAGTAGTAAGGTGTTTCAAAGAGTGCATCAAGGAAACTAGCCCTTCTAGAGATTCATCTCACCTATTGGTTACCCGCAGCTTGTGAGATGTTTTGATTATGCCACTTCGATGAGGAGAGTTGAGACATATCCTCAAGGGGTGAAAATCCAATTGAAAAAGGGACATATAGATGGTGATTAGGAAACATTCACTCTATAAATCAAACTTCAATAAAGCATACTTAGCATTCAACTAGATTCTGAGATGTCTTATATTGATTCAAAAGAGTTTTTACAAAGTGATTTTGGCAAAGCTTCACTATATCAAGATGAGGGATCCAATAAAGAGTTTTAATCTAGTATTTATAGTAATAAATAAGGTAAGAGAGAGAAATTAGTGTTGAAGGGGTCATTAATGATCCCAATTCCACTCAAAATAACCACCACTATAATCCTTCTCTATCATTCCCCTACATTAATGTCATTGTATCCTTTATTGGCGTGATGTAGAATGTGAAGATCAAGACCAGTTACAAGAATAAATACCATCTCCACATGAATCCTTCTCAATCTCCTCTTCATTAATTCCCATCACTATAAGGAAAAAATCCTCATATCTTTTGATCTGACAGAGCCATCACCATGTATGCTTTGGGTAGCCATAGGTATTTATTTATCAGAGCTATGATCATGTCAAAATATGAGCCATTCCTTTCATTAATCACAAATATACCCCTATTTCAAATCTGATCATAGGTTTACTATACATGAAAACCAATTCTATTTATTTGTTTTCATATAGTCATCATTGCAATGGAGATACACAGGTTGCTTGATCTCGTTTCAATAGTTAGCTACCTATCTTTGATATTTGTATTAGGCCCTAAAATACCTATTATACCTTTATCAAGATTGAATGGTGATGTTTGATCCTAAAATATTTGCTCTAGTTCAAATTTAAACTATAATTTGACCTCTAGTCAAAGTCTCATAACTTTGACCTTTAGTCTTGGCCATTAATCTTGACTTGGTCTCCCAAAATCATGCCATCTGTCAACTCCCCATTCATTCCATGGGCCTCATAGTTAGTCCTAACTAGTTCTTGCACTTGCACCACATGGTGGCCTTGCATTAATCTTAAGATTGGTTGACCCTTTGAACTTATATGCACTATTGATATTCTTTAGCATGGTTCAAACACATACTATTGATTTACCTGAAAGTTGCCACAATCATGATACTTGGTAGCTTTTCATTCATTCCCAGGATCTACTAACTAGTTGACCTTTCAATTTCCATCAATTTATTTTGGTAATATATATCGTGGACCATTGATCATCTTGGACCCACTATATTTGTCAGTCACCACACATTGTTTGATCTTCATATGGGTACCTGAGTTTTTTCCACTTGTAAACCATGTGTTCATCTTAAGATATAATAACCTTTTGATTGTGAGTTTGTCATTGATCTTAGGATCCATTTGATCTTTGGTACCCATTGGAATCATTGATCATCTTCTTGACATTATATCTTGACTCGATCTTCCATGATTTGGACACTTATCAACCCCACATTCACTCTTTTGAATCCAGATGGCTATTTTATGAGAAATGAGCTTGACATCCCTATGCATGTCTCGTAGTACTAGTTCATTTCTAAAAGTTTTGAAGACAAAAATGTACCAAGACACAAAAATTGTAAAGGAAATACATAGCATGAAGTACAACCCTTTCACATAATCCTTCACTTAAGGGTTACTGAGACATAATTTAAATATGACTATATAATAAATGACTATACATGTCTTAAACACCTTCAACATGACTGAAAAGTAGGATATAAACATAGGTCATGACCCTTTAATCTATAGGGTTGGCCAATTTCTAGTTTTAGAAATTAACCAAAATTTTTGGTGACTCGACTAGCTTGACTAGCATGTTGGTCATGGGACCTAAAATTTGATCAAGCTTGCTCATGATGACCAGAAAAATGAAGTATTACTTATAGAAGGATTTTTATTGACTCCTAGAAACACTTTAAAGTAATGAGACACACATAAACAATAAAAAATCCATAAAACACACCAAATAACTACCTAAATAGCAAAAAAATAATAAATACAGAAATGTGCAAGATCACTTGGATGTAAAGATAGACTTATCTACCTATGTACAAGGATCATGAGACAACACTAGTAGCATTATTTAAGATACCTCCCATGGATAGGGATGGGAGGGATCTCTCCATTTAACCTAACAAGCTCAAAGACATTGCTCTCCTTGCAACTTACGATAACATAAGGCCCACTCCAAACACTGCCAAACTTAGAGTGCTTTCTTGGTTTTACATGGTCCTCATCCCATTTGAGGACTATATCACCTTGTTATAAATTTTTTGAGGAATATCTCTTATCAAAAGACCTCTTCACTTGTTTCTTATTGGACCACATAATGTGCATAGCAATGTCCCTTTTCTACTCTAGCTAGCTTATCTCATTCAACCTTATCTACATAGCATCATCTTCTAGGAGCTCATGTTGATGTGCAAACTCTAATACAGGAATTTCAAGAGATATATGAAGTTTGGCTTCTTTCCTATAGACAAGAATGTATGGGGAGTGTCCATTAGATTTCTTAGGTGTCACTTTGTCTACCCATAGGGTAGTCCTTAGTCTAGTATGCCACTCCCTCTAACCATCTTCCATAGTTCTCTTGATAATCCTCAACAAGTTTTTATTTGTGGACTCTACTAGTCTATTTCCCTATGGGTAATAGTTATAGGATGCCTTGAGATAAATTTCATGTGAAATATCCCACTCACATACCTTGTTGCTGATGAAGGCCAATGCATTGTCAAAAATGATTGTAGAAGGCACATTGAATCTGGTCACAAGGCTATCATAAAAGTCCAAAACAAAATCTTCATTAGTGTCTTTGAGGGAATTTAATTAAACCCACCTTGAAAATTATTTTTATCTATAATGATGCATTTATTTCATTTACTTAAAGGGGGTGTATCATCACTATGAAATCTAAGCCCCATTTCATGAAAGTTTGTTTTACTTGTATGGGTTGTAAGGGAAGGGCAGCCAGTTTTTGTTTGCCAACAAACATTACACATTTTGGTCATTTCCTTACCCAAGGGTGTGTATCTCTAAACATTTTGGGCCAAAATTATCTATCTATAATTATCTTAGAGTTTTTAGTCTTGGCAACAAAGTACCCACTAGCTGGACTGTCATGGAAGTGCTTAAGGAGCTTATCTATTTGGCATGATTCCACACACCTCAAAAGCATGCCTCTTATGTATCTCTTGAAAAGTACTCCATCTATCAAGACATAAGGTATACTTTGTAACCTAAAGTGACTTCTCTTGGATCTATATAGTCCCATAGGACATTGTCTTGACTTAATAAATCTGAGTATATCATGTATCCAACTAAAAGGTGTGTCATTTGTAGCTACCTATTGGTTGTCATGGACTACCAATACTTGATCTTTATCTTATTTTACCTCTATTTTAAGGTTTTATCTTAATCCTTTTCCCCTTATAAGTTTTGTAACTCTAAATTAGGTCATACTCCATGCATTTTTTCACCCATCCATCTCTTTTCTCATTGAGGTCTCTGTTGAGTATAAAATCTTTAATACTTGGGTGTACCACCATGAGAATGAACTTACTATTGGATACTATGTTCCTAAATTTCTTCAAACCTCTCACTAATACAAGCATATGTTTCTCTAAAAATATCTACCTCTCCTCATACCCCTCTAATTCCTGACTAAAAAAATCAATAGGCTATTCCAAACCTCACTCATTATACTACATCAACATGGTAGATATTACATCTAACATAGAGAAGACATACGAGTAGAATTCTTTGTTAAAATCAATATTAAAAAGTGTAGGGGCATGAGATATGGCCCCATTGATGGCCCCAAAACTCCTCTTACCTTCTTTGGTCCATGTAAACTCCTTGAATTTTATTAACATATGAGTAAGAGGCTTGACCAACTGTGGGAAGCTTGGGATAAACCTTCTTATAAAATTAATCTTTCCTAAGAAACTATGTAGACCCTTCTTGTGCTTGGGCAAGGTTAAGGATAAGATGGACTCAACTCTTTTAGGATCAAAGGAAAGACCATCCTTGGACACTACATGGCCTAATAACCTACCCTTATGAACACCAAATATACATTTTTTAGGATTCAATGACACACCAAATTCTTTACATCTTTCAAATACTAACCTCAAATAAGCAATGTGATCAGCTAGGTCCTTTGAGAGAATAGTGATGTCATCTAGGTATATGACCACCATGTCATTGATCAAACCTTCAAAATCAACATCCATTTCCCTTTGAAAATTTGTTCTAGCATTGGATAGTCAAAAGGGAATTTTCATATATGCATAAGTTCCCCACTTTGTAGTGAAGGCATTCTTATGCCTATTTTCTTCTTTGACCATAATCTGATTATAACTAGAGTAGCCATCAAGAATTGAGAATCTTTGAGAACCTACCACCTTTTGAATAATATGATCCATTGAGGCTAGTGGGTAATGGTTTTTTAGGGACACTTTATTGAGGTCCCTAAAGTCAAAACATAATAATGTTCCCCCATTCTTCTTCCTCACTAACACAAGGTTTTCCACCCATAAGGAATGTTTAATGGGGAATATTATCTTTGATTCAATCAACTTAAATATCTCCCTTGTCATCATCTCCTCCACTTTTAGGTTGATATGTCTTTGTTTTTGCCTGATTGGTTTTGCATTACTCTCTAGTTCAATGGTATGTTGTGTAAGTTTGGGATGAAAACCCTTCAAATCCTTGTATACCAATGAAAATACATCAGAGAACTCTTAACATAAAGTAACAAATTCAGCTCTCTCTTATGTTGTATTAATCTTTCCTAACTTCAAAAATTTATCTTTGAAGATCTCTATTCTTTCATAATGTTCCTCCTTGGCTGAGATACATGCCTTGCCTCTTCTCACTTGGTCATCTTCATTGAATATGCTTTCTAATGTCACAACTCCCTTAGGTAGCTTGTTATACCTTAGCTACACTATTTGATCATCATATTGATGTTGGAATTTTCTTTGATTCTAATGGAAGAATTATGCCTCTTACTTTAGAAAACATATAATTTGGTCATCATAATCATACATATGCTAACTCACCTCCTTATTAGGTACAACTAGCCTACATATCACCTTGATCTTGTCTTGACTCTTGTTGCCTTTGACTCCTAAAACCTCATAGTTGAGATCTATTGGTTGCAAGCCTATTTGCATGTTGATTTACCTCTCTTGGTATGGATTGTATATTGAATGCCAAAAATTCCTCTATGAGATCTCATACATGATGCTTGTAAGATTTTTAAATGATGTTTCTAGACTGCACTTATGCCTCTTACTTATTGCACAACAAGATCACTATCACCCTTGACTTGAAGAAGCTTGACACTTATTCTTCTTGCCTCTTTCAAACCATGTAAAATAGCCTCATTTTTAACTATGTTTGAAGTGTATCTAAATTTAAATCTTACAAATGAATAGTACTTCTGATATGGGTGAAACCAACATGGCTCTAGCTCCACTACCATTCTTTGACCTTGATCCATTAAAGAATAAATTATATATACCATTTTCCTCTTGAGTTGTGTTAGTTGGGCAAGGTATAGCAACACCTTCCTAATGCATACCATACACCCCCTAACCCTGATTCTTCAATATTAGTGTAAGAATCAAATCCATGATTATCAGCTACTTATTCATCCAAGTATAAGTCTGAAATTCCTTCAAGATGCTCATGAGGATATTTCTCATTATAATTTTCATCTTCATCTAATATGGTATAATTGGCATTTTCAAGGTTAGGCATATAGGGATCTATATGGAACCTAGAGATAGGTTTTAACCTAATAGTGACCCTAGTCCCATATCTGGTCTTGAAAACCATGTATGACCATTTAGAAGACAAATGTCCCCCAATTTTTGTCATAAAATCCCTAGATAGGCATAGGGAAAAATATGGGGGTAGGTCTACAACCATTACATCCTAAGTGATAACATAATTTGGGCAAGTTTCTAGTGTGATCTTAAGATCTTTCAATATACCTACTTTTTAGTGGGGGAAGCATCCAATTAGACAAAACCTTTTTCATTAGGCACATACTTAAGTTCAAGATTATCTACTATGACTTTAGGCATGACTGAGGTTGAAGCCCCTAAATCTATCATATAATTGTGCACTAAGAATTCCCTTATGAATACTGACAAATATAATGGAGGGGGTTTGACAACCTTAGGGGGATGAAAAACATTATGAACTTTACCTTGACTAGGAGCTTGACTAGGAACTTGAATTTGACTAGGTTGACTACTATTTGTAAAAATAGTGTTCACCTTATCAATTGTCTTGTTCACATGAGAAATATTGGAGAGCTCTTGCTAAAGGACCTCTTTCTATCCTATAAAATACATAGCATCATACATAAACATAGTGACATTAGCCTTTTTCCTGTGATCCACAATATTAAAAGGAAGACTAGTACCTTTGAGCTGCACCTTAGAATTATAAGTATCGCTTGTGACTTGAGTGATATGAGAAACAAAAGGAGACTTATGTTTTTTTCCATGATGTTGAGGTATTTGTTGAGTTGTAGGAGCTTTATCAGCTATATTTGAATTGGTAGGCTATTTAATGACTTGTGGAGGTGTTTAATAAGCCTTAGGCTACCCCAAATTATCATCAAACATCTTCCTTTTAGCCCTTGTATTGGTTACAATTGGTTCATCTACATTTTATGTAGTATGCCCCATGTTTATTTCTACATACTTAAACATATGCTCCCCTTATTGAAATTTTATGCACATGTTATTAGTTAATGCCTTACCAATGTTCCCTTATTGTAGAATCTAATCCTCCAATGGTGTCAAGGTATGCATATTACCTTGATTCATTGGAGGGCCTTGTGGTGGAGGAGGCATTGTGTCATGGTCTCAGAATGAAGGATTATGCTACCAACTAGGATCCTAATACATTTCTCCAATTGTAACCATTACCACTTCATTGGAAAGACCTCATGATTGCCATTGACCCTCTTGTGTAAGGTTGTTTTATGTGGGGACCAAGGCTCTTGAGCTACTTATAGTTTTGGGGTTGTAACTATCATAAGGTCTACCTTGATTAATTTGGCCTTGGGATTATTGATTTTTTGGATAAGGTGATCTATTGTAGGGTTGATTAGGGTATTGAGTTTGGAATGGACCTTGGTATGGCCTCTATATCCACTAGCTTTTTATTTTGTGCCCTCAACAAGCTCTCAATCCTTGTAAATGTGTCCACTTGACCATCATCAGGTTAGGCTTGAAATCAACCATAGATTATTGATATGCCCTCTTAATTGAGGTGCATTGTTCAACAAGTGACACGTGGTTACTTTTATCCTCAAAATGTTTACATAAGAACTCACCAAACTCATCCCAAGTATTGATTGAGATAGGAGCTAGATGCCTATACCATTGCAGGACTTTTCCTTTCAAGGATATGGCTAGTAGTCTCATGGATATATTCTCTTACATAATATTATGTACTAAACAAAGGTTTGCAATGTCAGATATGTGATCTACATTGGTGGTGGAGTTTTTCCCTGTAAAGTATGGTAGAATCTTCAAAGAGGTGATAGGGATATCATCATGTTGTTGAAGGTTAAGAGTGATGCCACCATTGAAGGGTACAAAAGCTTGCATTCTAGGCCTTGTCATTTGCTTAGTAGGGGTTACACTACTTAAAACAATAGGATGATGAAGAGATGAATATTTATTTTGGGGATAAGACCTGTCCTTTTGAATCTTGCTCTTTTATATGAAATAGAAGGTAGCTCAATGAATTCAAAGGGAATACCTTTACTAGCTAACCTTCTAGTAACCTTTGGCATGAGAGGTATTATCTAGATGATGTTATGAACTATGCAATAGGGAGAATCTTTATTTTCTAATGATGGTAGATGTTTCCCTCAACTAAAAATAATTCTTAACTCTAGACTTTGGCTATGCCAAAGAGAATGGGTCCCACCCGGCATGCCAAAATTGTTGGAGACTTAGGCTACACCCTAGCTAAGTAAAGGATCATTCATGTCCTCTACTCAAACCTAGTCCAACATGGGAATGACACTAGGATATGGGTCATGTAATATTGGGTCAAACCTCTAGGTTTTTTAACAAGACTAGTTCCTCTGATATAAGAATATATTTATTCTCCTAAACCTATACTTATACCAAGGAAGAGGAAAAGGAAAGAAAGCTAAATGGAATAAAACCTCATCTAAATGGTGATGCACCAAATTTTCAATGATCCACTCTCATCTAAGACACTTTTATGACTACTAGTGAATATAATTAGGATAAGAACTAATCAAATTCTATGATAAGGTTTTAAACATGAGTATTTTGTATGAAGGCTTAAAAGAGACCTACAACTTTAAGGATAGAAAGAGATAGGTTTAATAAAAACACTATGGACTTATGACACTTCAAGGGAAACCTCACTAGCCAACACTTCACACAACCTACAAGAAACCAATAGACATGAAGCAAGGTACATGTAGGACATATAGATGATGAATAAGAAACATACACTTTGTAAATCAAACTTCAATAAAGCATGCTTAGCATTCAACTAGAATTTGAGATGTCTTATATTGCTTCAAAAGAGTTTTTACATAGTTATTTTGGTAGATATTTTCTATATCAAGCCAAGGGATCCAATCAAGAGTTCAAATCTTGTATTTATAGGAAGAAAGAGGGTAAGAGAGAGAAATTAACACTAAAAGGGTCATTAATGATCCCAATTCCACTAAGAACAACCACCACCAAAATCCTTCTCAATCCTTCCCCTACATTAATATCACTATATCTTTTTTTGGAGTGATGGAGAATGTGAAAATCAAGACTATTTTTAGGAAGCAATCCCCACCACCACCTGAATCCTTTTCAAGCTCCTCTGTATTAATTCCCTTCACTATAAGGACAAAATCCTCATATCTTTTTATCTAATAGAGCCATCACCATGTTTGCTTTGGGTGGCCATAGGTAACTATTTTTTAGAGCTATGATCATGTCAAAAGATGAAGCACTCCTTTCATTAATGATAAATTTGTCCCTATTTCAAACCTAATCATATGTTTACTATAGATGAAAACCAATTCCATTTATTGGTTTTCATATAGTCATCATCATAATGGAGATACATAGGTTGTTTTATCTCATTTCAATAGCTAGCTACCCATCTTTGATCTTTATATTAGGCCCTAAAAGACCTATTTTGCCTTTACCAAACTTTAATGACATTGTTTGATCCTAAAATATCCATTCTAGTTCAATTTTAAACTATAATTTAACATCCAGTCAAAGTCTCATAACTTTGACCTTTACTCTTGGCCATTAATCTTGATCTAGGCTCCCAAAATCATATCACCTAACAGCTCCCCATTTTTTCTATGGGTGTAATAGTTAATTCTAGCTAGTTCTTATGCTTACACCACACAGTGGCCTCACATTCATCCTGAGATTGGTTGACCCCTTAACCTTACATGCACCATTGATATTCTTTAACATGGTTTAAATGTGTATCATTGATTTTCTTGATAGTTATCATGGTCATGACACTTGGTAGCTTTTCATTCATTCTTAGGATCTACTGACTAGTTGACCTTTCTCTCACCATCAATCTGATTTGGTAAAATAGATCACACACCTTTGATCAGCTTGGACCCACTGGCTTTATCAATCATCATGCATCATTAGATATTTAAATATGTACCTAAGATCTTATTAATTTTTAGTCACACATTCATCTTAGGATACACTGACCTTTTGATTGTGAGATCATTGTTGATCTTAGGTGCATGATTAAATGCTCTCCATTAGATATTTGAGACCCACTGACATCGTTGATCATTTACTCACCACTAGATCTTGACTTGAGATTTCATGATTTAGACACTTGTCAACCCTGCATTCATTCTTATGAATCTAGACAAATATTTCATGAGGCCTAATCTTGATGTCCCTACACATGTCTCATATTTTTAGTTAATTTATAAAAGGTCTACAGTTAAAAATGTGCCAAGACCCAAAATTTACAAAGGAAAGACATAACATGAAGTACATCCCTTTCACATAATCCTTCACTTAAGGGCTGCCAAGACAAGATTGAAATATGACTATACAATAACTAACTATACATTTCTTGAATACCTTCAATATGACTAACAAGCAGAATATAAACATAGGTCATGACCCTTTAAGCTATAGGGTTGGCCAATTTCGAGTTATAGAAATTGACCAACGGATATTTTAGTGGGAAATTCAAGGATGTGAAATATTTTATCATTTGATAATTTTATGAATGGGATTGCTTCTCATATTTTATTTAAATTTTCATTACAAGACCCGATTTCAAATGTTAGTGTGTGGCACATATATGGTGGGAATATGAATAAGTGTTCATATTATTTCTAGACTCTACCACCAAATGAATAAAACTTAGTGGGCCTACTTGCTTATTTATTTGACTCAATATATTATATTTTTGTAATATTTATGTCACTTTATTAAAAATTGAAAGGTGAATGTAAATATAGAATAAGAAACTTGGAAATAACAATTACAATAATATGAAAGGTAATTTATATGCTCTTATGTGTTATAAAAAGGAGAGATATCCATTGTAAAAGGGATTCTACTTAATTTCAGCTCTTGGGGAAGGGCTGGTTGAAAATTTATGTGTTTCATGTCCTTTTTCATATTGTTTAATGGAGTGGAAGAAAATTTATTAAGTCATTCTTTGGAATTGTGGGTTTTGATGCTCTTTATTTCTGAATTTTTCATTATTGTTTTTAGATAGAGAATCCATTAATTTTTTTATCTTTTCTTAGTTGTGTGAAACTCATAGTGTTTCCAAAATTTATATTGAAAACCAGTTTATGAGATTTGTACCGAGTGTTCCCAATTAGATTTTTAAGGAGCCTTTGTGCTTCCAAGAAAGTCATTTTGTTCCCATAAATCTGGTACTGCTAATTATGTTTTCATGTGAGAGGAAGAATTTATAACTACTTAATTTAATTTTGAGATAATCCATTGGTTATCTAAGTTTATTACACCATGAGTTTATCACTTTCACCTTCATTCTTCTCCTTTCTTCTATAATTTTCACCTTTCACATTTTCCCATTTATGTTTCTCTTTTGTGTTTTCCGGTTAAAATTACACAAAATCCCATAATCATATAACAAATAATCCTTTCTCAAATGTAGAGGAAAATCAGCATATCAATGGTGATTTATCCATTTGTTGAAAATTTTGTATCACTACCCATTGGGCAAGTCATAAAAATAAAAAATAAAAAAGCAAAATATTTTTTTACCAAAACATTTTGGTGACTCCATTGGGGATCAAACAGTGTATTTGATTTTAAAATTTTGAATGGAATATTCCCATTTAAAAATAAGATAGGAGAATATATTGAAATGAAGATTGGAAATAATGGAATGTAGCCTATGATTTTGATATTTTAAGCTCTCTTATTGCTAGACAGAGTTTGATTTATTGTAAAAATTGGTATCATGGATAATTGGTGGTAAAGAGAAAAAAAAAATTTAAAAAGTAAAAAAGAGCCCAAACTAAGGGCTAATTGGGTTCTTGAAAATGATTATATGGTGATAAATGTTTTCCTCTTTATATATATTTTCAAATAAATTACAAATTGTGAAATATTTTACGATCCTAGGAGAGTTCAATTTTTAAAATATTTCTATGGAGTTATACAAATCAAAAGAAGATGAATTTCCCCACTTCAAAATTTTCAAAAAATGAAGAAAATATTAAAATAATAGGTTCTTGGTGTTGTAAATGAAAGTGATGGTTTGAATTATACCATGGTGAACACTCCTATAAAGGAATCAACTTCTTTCATTTAGTTCTCAAAAGAAGATATTGACATTTCATCACAAGAAGTAGAAGATATGGAAGAATACATTGAAAATCCATTTTCATCTTCCTTAAAATAACATGAGATAAATAATTAGCATAACAAGATGAAAACAAATGAATAATGCATATGTGGTAATCTTGAGTATAAGCACATAACATTTTCTTAATAAGAGACAAATTAAAATCAACAATAAAAAGTTGATGTTAAATAGTGTTCTTATAGAATGAACTACTTAATAAATTTATTTTCTAAAGTTGGTGTTAAACATCATGATTTTTGGATTCAAAGAAAATAATTTGAAAATATGATCCAATAATGATTTTCTATGAAAAAATATAAATGATCATTATTATTCACCCACATTTTAAAAATATCCTATTATAGATGAAGCCATTAATGAAGAGGTTACATGCTCTCCATTTACTTCCCTAATTTGGGAAGATCTCTATGGAGGAATTGTAGGAAAATTTGATGAATTTATCTACTATCATGAACAAGATCCCATAGTTATATAACCTTTTGATCATGAGTCCATTATGAAAATAAATCTAATGGATACTTTCCAACTTCAAGACCTAGTTAATCAAGTTAAATAAGATTAATTATTTAGTGGTTTGCAAGAGAATATTGGTTTGATTTGTGTTTCAAAGGAAAAAACTACACCAATGACAACATTATTCCCCTTCACTCATTATGTTTAACCCTAAAATGAAATATGGTTTTTTCACTTTATAGATTATGGTTAAGAATATAGAATTAAATGTTATAAGGGTGATAATCATATCTATAGTAGGACAATTAAATTTTAAATTCATATATAAACATACATTGAATTTACTATGTTGATATAGTTTAAATATGGAAAGTACAACTAGGCTAGATATAAAAATTACAAAGAAGAGAAGTACTTAGCTTAATCTAATGATAATGTAGTTTTGGATCTAGAATAGGCTTAAAAAAGTAGGAAGACAGTTCTAGAATAGTTTTCAGATTCTGGATCTAGTCCCTTTGGGAATTTGTATAGTTGCATGAACCCTAGATAATTACATCAATGCAATTATCTCAGTTCAATGATATTGTCATGTAAAAAATATTTGGTAAAATAAGATTCGACCACTTGGATGACTTTGGTTTTGGCTTCACATTCACTTTGATGCATTCATAAATAGGTCATAAACAATCACTCCTAGGAAAATGGAAAAATCATAGCTTTCCATCTTTAATGTGGCTTTGGGGGAAAATGGGTTAGTGGGCACACAGTGTCAAACTGAACTTAATGTCTTGTTATCAAATGGAATTGCCTACATAGTCAATACTCTAGAAGAGGGCCTCAGACTCATTTAGTTATCCCCTATGTGTTGGTGTATGTATGAATCATGCACTGCATGTAAATTAAGTACAACAATGACCTAGCTTATAACTTATAAAATTAGGATCTTGGGCTACTCCTTTAGTAATTTAGACTTATAGATGTGTAGTCCCTATGACTAGTTTATAAATAGGAATAAATAGGGAAGCATTGCTCAAATGAATGTTCTTCAAGTTCTTTTTGATCTAAATGCTAGGTATAGGTTCCTAATGAATAAGGGTTGATATTATATTTATACCAATCCTATCAGGAGGTAACTTACATTAAATAACTTAGGCCGACCATTGGAATGTGTTTCATTTGAAAATTGGATGACTTTAGGGCATTGGACACTTGCATTGAGGTAAGATAGTAACATCAATGTTATTGTCTATCTTAGACATTAGTGTCTATGGAGTAACAAAATAAGTACATGATCATAACTTTTAGAGGGTTAAGATAAGTACATTTTAAGAATTCTAGGAAAGTAAGAATGTATGTGTCATCAAGATAAGATTGGTTATACTAAGATATAGGCCAATGGGTACAAGATAGAGTAGATAAAAGTATTTCTAAAGTAAAGAGAGTGTATAACTAAGATGAACAACTAAGTTCTGATTTTTCTAAGTGTAAAAGACTGAGGTGCTACATAATCACAAAATATCATCTACATTTACCCCTTTTAATCTAATAATGAAATTATTAGTTGAAAGGAAATGAATAAATACTTGGGTGTGTATACACACCTTGTCTTTACTTGATTTGAATTTGAGTGCTTTTACTAGTGAATGATCTGCAACCAAGAGAATTTTATAGTGTAAAATTAGTGCATATAATCTAGGTTAAAATTATTTGAAATAGATTAAAATGAAATAATAAGGTTTAAGAGTACACCTATTTATTGATGTAATTATCTTGCCTATTATAAATTTATTTTCAAAGAAATGTATCATTATAAGGCTATGAAACTAAGATTAGGATAAATATACATAAATATTTAAAGTGCATATATATATATATATATATATAGAGAGAGAGAGAGAGAGAGAGATTGGAAGACGCATGCCCCCAACTTTGGAGAAAAAGTGAATTGTTACCTAGCAGTTGAGATTAGCTCAATTGTGTAACCCAATGATACTTATAACCTAGTGAATTTGGATGATCAAATCCAACCTAAAAACTTTTCAATTTTGAGAGATTTTATCACCTCAACAATACCAAAAGGTGAACCAAAAACTATAGTAGATTGGCTCAATATGGTCCATAAAGGTCTGTGGGGTATCAATAAGTGCAATGGTTTTGCAATATGAAACTATTTTGGATTTTGAAATATTCATCACATGTCACATAACATATGCACATTAGATATGTCTCATATTGAAACTATGTATAATAATGGTACCAATGTATAGAATTCTACCATAGTTGTGAATCTAAATCATATAACTATGTGTTTTTCCCAAATTGAATAACTATGTAAGTGTGGAGGGCATACTTTCAAATCATGTCTCCATTATATATGTCAAAATTATAAAACTAATATAAGTACCAATATGGAGTACACATTTTCAAAACATTCCCCCACTATAAATTGGAGATGTTGAATACTAAATAGGTATGGAAAATATGCTTCTAAAGCATGCCCCCACTAAATCTGTGAGCTGATATAAGTACCATATACTAAATAAATGTGAAGAACATGCTTCCCAAGAATGCCACCATTAAATCTAAAAATTATAAATATGTGAAATCCATATGCCCATATGACATGCCCCCACTGAATCTACAAACTAATATAAGTACCAACTAGTGATTGAGTGTGGAGAACATATTTCCAAAGCATGCTTCCATTGAATCTAATAACTGTTCCAAGTGTGGAAACATACTTATTAAGCATGACCACCCTAATATTCCCCCTTTAAGGTTAGGTAAAAACAAGAATGGGTTTGTCTTCACCTTCACTCTATTGCATTCAAATCTAGGTCATTGATAGTCACTCCTTGTGAAATTGAAAAACCCTAGCTTTCCATCTTCAATGTGACCTTGGGGAAAAATGGGTTAGTGGGCATATCGTGTCAAACTGACCCCAATGATCATGTTATCAAAGGACTTACATAGCCAATAATATATAAGAGTGACTCAGACTTATGTAGTTTTTCTCTACATGTTTTTAGAGGTATAATCACTAAGGGGGGTAAATTAGTGAGCCCAAATATTTCAAATTCAATTCCAATCCTTTCAAACTATTAGACAATCAACATTTATCAACTTGATCCAACAAAATTAACAAGATATATCATTCAATCAATCCATACACAAGATCAAACATACAACACATTGTTCTTATGGGAAACCTTCATGGGGAATAAAACCCACTCTTAAGCCTGTAACACATGGACTACTTATCCTATAAAAAATTACAAATAAGAGACTAGTCAACTCCTTTAGACTAGGAAACCTTGAATAAATCCTCTTGACCAAAGGCCTTTAGTGAAAAACATGTTTCACAAGGAGAAACTACCCCTAAGGAATATCAACTCATTTAGACCCTCATTTGATGTAAACACCTCCACCTTAGAATTGATGTCTTTAACACATGATAATGGATCTCTATTTATCTAACCCCTGTACAAACTTCCTGTCTATCCCAAACAAGCCTCTCACATAGGCATATCATAATCTCTCTCCCTTTTCACTCAAAATATCCTCATATGCAAACTCAAACCTCTTCACATATCCTCAAACTATATGAGCACTATTTTTTCAGCAAAAATATGACCTACAAGTCATATACATAGTCGACAAACTGATCTACTCATTCAAACAGGCATACTACCTATCCTCTCTTCGTCACTTCAATGTATACTCCACACACAAGCCTTGAAAAAGTCTCTCTCAAGTCTCACACACATCTCTTCCAAAAACTTAGAAACCATCACATTTGGTTTTAAATTTTATAGAGCAATCATAAATTATCAAGTCCACATTATTCCTTGTCAACCATAACACATGCCTTCCTTCTTAAGGCATCTTACATGGGTTACACTTAATCATAACATACTTTCAAATAGGCCTAAGTCACCTTTTAGATCCTATGATGAACCATTCACCTCTTTAACACTTATTGAACCAAATTAATAACATAATAACACTTTCAAACTCAAGGACTCATGCCACATGATCTATATGTCCTCCTTAAGTGCCAACAACCATCAAAGCAACCTTCTGCTATCCCCCAATTAGATCAAACACTTCTTTATACACACAACCAATTTTTTTAAACTTTGTTCATACTAGATATGATTGATCACACCTCCAAAATATATACATATGATCTTCATAGAGTCTAAAACACTCTCTAATATCTAATTCATCATGAATCATTGAAACAACATCAATATAAGCTCAATTTTCCTTCTTGGGTCACTTGTAGGATATACATGAAAACATAGTCAAATTTGAACCTTAATAGATTTTATTATACAAAAATTCAAATATTCAAATCTATATTTACAAATTAAAATTGGATTCCTCTACAAGTGCACTTTTTACACCATAAGTAAACTCTACTTGGATCAAAAGTTATGGCTCAAAAACTAGACACTGGTCTTTCTTTTGTTAAATTCAAATATTTAAATGCAAACGGTCACAGTTAAACCTCAGTCACTTTTCTCACATATCATGTTCTCACATCTCTAGATTGATTATGCACCATCAATATTATTCAATATTTAACTCATAGTGCACCACTAACCAAATCTTAAACCTCTTAATAGTTGACCTCATCTCGTACGATCTTGCAATATTGATTCAACATGCACCATCGATTTCTATAGGATTATCCTTGCTTTAATAATGCTAGACAACTGTCAATTTAACCTCTTGACTTTAATTAACACCATTTATCTCTATATATATGATCACCCAATCGCCATTGATCCTTGGAATAAACTCGATCTTTGTCTCTGCTTGATGTTAAACTTTGAACACTTGGCACCATCTCACTACTTCTTGAGACCTTAGAACAAACACACTCCATTGATCCTTTTGTAAGCATCTCAATCTTTACATATGTTAACTAACAAACATTTTGACCTCTTTGACTTACTACACACCATATATCTTCACTTTATGATCTCCCATGAGCCATTAGATCTCCATCTATTCATGATATCTAACATTGGGAAAAATAGACTATGGGGACCTTTAAAAACTATTTGTAAGGTCAACTTTGCACCTTCATATCTTTTGCTTCACTCAAGCACAAGTTCTAAAAATTGGACCATATGATCTCTTCACATATTATAATCTAACCATAGAAAAATATGCTCTTAGAACCATCACATGTCTAAGATATAATAACATTAAAATGCCTCCTTAGATTTATCTTTTCACAGAGCAAACTATGTCAAGAACTATCTAGAAAGACCAACTTTTCACATGCATAGCTTTTGTCGCACTTCAACGCTTAACTTGAAAGTTAACAAAAATTAACTAGGCACAAAATTTAATAAACCCATAAGATCAATTTCTCTTGAAATTTCCACATGTGTAAGAGATTCCACCATCAAAATGCTTACTTAGCTCTTTCTTTCCTCATGCAAATTTGGCTAAGTATGGGAAAACACTGTCAAATTGTCTGGGAGCCCAACTTTACACTTGCATAAATTTTGATGTGGTTAAGTGCATGATCTAAAATTTAGATAAAATAAAATAGGGACTAATTTTATCATAACCATATGACCAACTCCCCCTGAATCATCCACATGTGTCAATGGTGACATCAACAAATTGCCTACTCAAATTTTCTGCCACTAGACCTAAAATGTCTAGATGAAAACAATGACCAACTAGATGAAATCCACTCATACACACAAGTACTCAAATCATATAAAACCTATTATAAGACCCCTTTCACATGATCAATACTCCATAATCATCCCTAATCATCTCTATCCATGCCAAAATAGAAGATCAACCAAGCCTACTTCAAGTATACTAGGAAAAGAACATTGCACACTTTGTCATTATCACTTAGACTATCAAGCCACTTCATCCACTCAATAGGACACCTACATGGCATCACCATGAATTCATTAAAAATTATCTAACAATCTCCCCCTTTTTCAACCCATCATGAAATAATGTACAACTCACCTTCCTTCTCTGTCTTCAAGCTCTCTCACAATAGGAACTTTCTCCCCCTTTGACATTATGACAAAGTGGGCACCAACTGATCCTGAGGATATAAAAAAACCATCAAAAGGAAAGGAACACCTTAAAAATATTATACAAACTCCCCCTTACCTTGAGCCTACCTTTTTTTGCCTTGAAATTTTTCTCTTGCTCCATGCCAAAACTCTCTTCAACCAAGCACTACAATCAATGAAGAAACAACACAAAAAAGATACTAAAATCTGATGAAACTCATGAAGAAACATCTAAGAGGGAATCCCCCTAAGATTTTTTATCCATTTTCACCTCTTGATCATCTTTATATCTCCACATACCATGAATAACCACCATATAGACTTATTAGCCTTTTCTTTTAAGACACTTCCATGACCATCAGTGTTGCATCTGCACTATAGCTTCTTTACAAACCTCTTGAGCAAGCTTATAAACTTTTTAATCATCCTTAACTAAATACCTTATATTGATTCATATAGAAATTAATGACACCCAAACTTAGTCTTAGATAATCAAATGTAGCTTTTGACAGTGGTTTGGTCACATAATTTTCAAGTTTCTCTTTTGTAGGCACATACTCCAACTTAACACTTCAATTACTCACTTGTTCTCTCAAAAAATGATATTTAATAAAAATATACTTAGTTTTTGAGTGCATAATATGATTATTTGAGATACTAATTGCACTAGTTTTATCATAATAGATAGGACAAGGTCCATTTTATCTTACCTTATAATCTTCCAAAGTTTGTTTCATCCACATGACTTGCATGTAACAAGAAGAAACTACTATATGCTCAGCTTATTCGGTTGACAGAGACACTGAGGCTTGTTTCTTGTTTAGCTAATACACCAATCATTCCCCCGTGAAGAAGACCCCACCACTAGTACTCCTCCTATCATCCACACATCCTACCCAATCTGTATTAGTATATGATTTCAAAGTGAATTCCTTACTCTTGGGATACCATAGTGCATATTCTATGGTGCCTTTGAGATACCTCAATATCTTTTTGATTGATTTCAAGTGAGATTCTCTTGGACCAGCTTGAAACCTTTGTATAATACTAACTACTTGCATGATATCAAGCCTATAAATAGTAAAGAACAAAACACTTCTAATCATGGATCTATACAAAGTTTGATAAACTTTTGGTGAGTCATCTATTTTACTTAACTTGCATCCTGTGATCATTGGAGTACCCATTGGTTTTCAATCCATCATGTCAAACTTCCTTATCATATCCTTTATATATTTAGATTATGAAATGAATATCCTTACATTAAGTTGATTAAACTACAATCCCAAGAAGAGACAAAGTTCTCCCAACATTGACATTTCAAACTCAATCCTCATAGTATCTGCAAACTCTCTACTCATATTATCATTGTCAAATCCAAAAACTATGTCATCAAAATATACAACCACAATCAATTAATGATGGACTTTTGTCTTAATGTATAAATTACTATCAAATACCCCATTTTTAAAACTTTGACTCACAAGATACTTATCTAACCTATCATATCAATCTCTAGGATCTTGTTTAAGACCATAAAGAGTTTTCTTCAGTTTACACATAAAATCTTGATTACTTGATATGAAATATCCTTTAGTTAATTAAATTTAGGCTTATTATTCTATATTTCCATTCAAGAATGCAAATTTCACATCCATTTGATATACCTTACAACCTTTGAAACTAGCATATGCCAAAAAAAGTCTAGTTGCTTCCATTCTTACCATAGGAGCAAAAGTCTGATCAAAATATATTCCTTCAACCTAAGTATATCCTTTACACACCAATCTAGCATTATTCTTTGTGACTTCTCCTTTCTCATTCATCTTGTTTTTGAAAATCCACTTGGTACCAATCACATTTTTATCTTTTGGCCTATGAACTAAGTTCCAAGTTTCATTCTTTTCTATTTAATAAATTTCTTCATCCATTACATCATTCCAACTTTCATATTGTCTAGCTTCCATGAATGTTTTGAGTTCAATCATGGATAATAGAGCTGAGTCTTCCTAATTTTGATTGATCAACATTCTTCTTCTAGTCTAAAACCTTGCACAACATTTCCAATAATTTGAGAGATTGGATGATATTTTTGAATTCTTCTAGGTGGAGCTTTAGAGTCTTGTCTTTCTTCCTCATCTTCATCTTCATCATTTGTTTGAATAGATAACTCATCATTATTTTCAACAACATTCTGAATTGAGTCACTTACCTAAAATTTTGGCTTCTTGACTCTACTTGTCTCATCTACCCTTACATTTGAACTTTCAAAAATCTTGTGAAGTCTCTTTTTAAAGCATCTATAGGTAGTACTGATAGAAGAGTAGCCTAAGAATATGCCATCATCAGAACTTGAATCAAATTTTCCAAGATTCTCTTCATCTCTTTTCATGAAGCACCTAATCCCAAACACTCTAAAATGTTTGACATTAATTACTTTATTCTTTCATAATGCATAAGGAGTATTATCATCATTTATTCTAATTTAACACATGTTTAGGATGTAAACTGAAGTGTTGGATGCCTCTTCCTAATAACCATCTGATAGTTTAGAATCTTGAAGCATAGTTATACTCATCTCTTGAATAGTCTTATTCTTCCTTTCAACAACACCATTCTATTGTGGTGTTCAATCAATAGAATATTGTATCTTTATCCTTTATTTTTCACAAAAATGATCAAATTCATGAGACCAAAACTCACCTCCTCTGTTTTATCTTACACACTTGATCTTTGACCCATTATCATTTTATACAAACACTTTGAATGCCATAAATTTTACAAAAGCTTCTAATTTTTATTTAAGGAAAAATATCCAAGTCATCCTAGTAAAATTATCAATGAGAAGAATGAAGTAGTTATTATATTGAATACTTTGGTTTCTCATAGGTCCACATAGATCAATGTGAATCAAATCTAATGGCTTTGTATTGGAGAACTCCTTGGACATGTATCTTCTTTTGGTTTTCTTCCCATGAATACATGCCTTCAAAGAAAATGAGTAATATTATAAATCTTGGGAATATACCTTACCAACCCCTTTAAGCTGATCTTTATCATGTTATCAAAATTTATATGTCCAAGCCTTATATGTCAAAGTTAGCTTCTTCTAATTGATTCATGAATTACTCCTCCTTCTTGGATTCATTGAATACATTATGTTGTTATATATTTTATAAACATTTACAAATAATTTTCTAGCCTTTCTTACTTCACAAACATCATCATGAAAAGTTACAACATTTCCTTGATTACACATTTGGCTCACATTTAAAAGATTATGTTTCAAACCTTCTACATATAAGACATTCTTAGTCTTATAATGACCATTATCCAAACTCATAGTACCTTTGCCAATAATGTTAGCAAATTTGTCATCACTAAATCTCACTGAACTAAGGTTGGTCTTCCTGAGAGAGATAAAGTTGCTCTTGTCACCTGTCATATGATTTAAGCATACACTATCCATGAACAATCTCTTGTTCCCATCTTCTTGAGTATGCAAGGATTTTTGAACAAAAATGGACTCTTCCTATGGTGGATCACTTAAATTATTCTTCTTTTCTTATTCAATGTTATACTTAGTCTTATTGAACCATTTGATGGTGTCAATGAACTATATATCCTTTTTCCAAAAAAACTCTTTTGTGGTTTTTGGCTATATGACCTTATTGGTTACAATTGTAGTATATAAGATTATTTTTTATATCTAAAGATAAATCACAATTCCTATATCTATGACCAAATTGATTTCAAGAAAAGTAGTACCCATTGAAAACATCATTCAAATATGACCTTCCTTTTTCTTGATCATTACCTGTCCATGAATTTTCATTCTTAACCCTTTTGGTGGAGCTAAAATCCATTTTCTTTGGATTATATCATATCTAAGTAAGTCATGACTTTATTTTTAAATTTTTCCTCCCTTTTATTGAGACCTTTAACCATCATGACCTATAAATTCTTGACTATTACTTATATATATTTTACTTGCATCTCATGCTTGAATTTACATTTGATAAAGCACATACTATTTTATCTTGAAGACAAGCCAAAACCTCTTGTCAACCATTGTACCTTTGATCACCTTTAAGTGGTTAAACTTGTAGGAAGGACTTGTTCTAATGCCAATTGTTAGAGGTACAATCACTAAGAGGATGGGGGGTTAATTAGTGAGCCTAGATATTTCAAATTTAATTCCAATCCTTTCAAAATATTAGACAATCAACATATATCAACTTGAACATCAACATTAACAATAGAAATCATTCATTTAATGCATACATAAGATCAAACATATAACACATGGTTCCTATGGGAAAACCACATGGGGAATAAAACCTACTCTCAATCCTGTAACACATGGACTACTTATCCTATAAGAAATTACAAATAAGAGACTGGTCAACTCCTTTAGACCAAAAAACCTTAATCAAATCCTCCTGACTAAAGGCCTTTAGTGAAACACCTATTTTGCAAGGATAAATTGCCCCTAAGGAAGACAAATCCTTTATACCCTCCTCTAATGTAAACACCTCCACCTTAGAAATGATGTCTTCAACACCTGATGATGGATCCCTATTTATCAAACCCCCACACAAACTTCCTATCTATATCAAACAAGCCTCTCACATAGGTATTCCACAATCTCTCTCCTTCTTCACTCAAGTTATCCTCATATGCACACTCAAACCTTTTCACATATCTTCAAACTACAAGAACACTATTATATCATCAAAAATATGACCTATAAATCATACACTCAATTAAAAAATTGATCTACTCATCAACTCATCAAACATGCATACTACATATCCTCTCTTCTTCACTTTAACGTATACTCCACACACAAGCCTTGCACAAGTCTCTCAATTCTCACAAACATATCTTCCAAAAACCTAGAAACCATCACATTTGGTTTCAAATATTATATATAAATCATGAATTATCAATTCCACAATCTTATTTATCTACCACAACACATGAATTTCCCTTAAGGCATCTTACATGGGTCACACTTAAGGACAACATACTTTCAAATAAGCCTAAGTCACCTTTTAGGTCCTATGATGACCCATTCACCTATTTGACACTTATCTAAGTGAATTAAGAACATAATAACACTTTAAAACTCATGGACTCATGCCACATGATCTATAATTCCTCCTTAAGTGCCAACAACCATCAGAGCAACCTTCTACTAACCTCTAATTAGCTCAAACACTTCTCTATACACATAATCAATTTATAAAACTTTTTTCATACTAGATATGATTTATCACACCTCTAAAATCCATACAAATGATCCTTATATATTCTAAAACACTCTCCAATAGCTAATTCATCATAAAACATTGAAATAACATCAATACAAGCTTAATTTTCTTTCTTAGGTCATTTGCAGGATATACATGAAAACACCCTTATATATTCTAAAACACTCTCCAATAGCTAATTCATCATAAAACATTGAAATAACATCAATACAAGCTTAATTTTCTTTCTTAGGTCATTTGCAGGATATACATGAAAACACAGTCAACATTAAATCTTCATAACTTTAACTATAAAAACTTTCATATCTTTAAATATATATTTATATATGTACCCTATAGTTCTCTACAAGTTCACTTTTCACACCATGAGAAAATTCTGCCTAGATCAAAAGTTATGGCTCAAAAACCAGACACTAGTCTTTCCTTTGTTAAATTCAAATATTCAAATGCAAACAATCATAGTTAAACCTCAGTCACTTTTCTTGCATCTCATGATCTCACATATTCAAATTTATTATGCACCATAAATCTTATTTAATCTTAAAATCATAATGTTCCACTACCCAAATTTCAAACCTCCTAACAGTTGACCTCATCTTGTGCGATCTTACAATATTGACTCAACATGCACCATTGATTTCTATAGGATTGTCCTTGATTTAAAAATGATAGACAATTATCACTTTGACCTCTTGAATTTAATGCAAAGCATTGATATCTATCTATATGATCACCTTCTCACCATTGATCATTAAAAAAATCTTGATCTATAGCTCCATTTGACATTAAACTTTAAACACTTGGTAGCATCTCACTACTTCCTGACACCTTAAAACAAACACACTCTGTTGATCCTTTTTTAAGGAGTTCAATCTTTACCTTCATTAACTAATGAAAATTTTGACCTCTTTAACTTATTTTTCACTATATATCTTCATTGCAAGATCACCCATGATCCATTAGATTTCCATCTAGTCCTAGTCTTTAACATTATGCAAAATAGACTAAGTATGGGGACCTTTGCAAACTGTGTGTAAGGTCAACTTTGCACCTTCATATCTTTTACTTCACTCAGGGGCAAGTTCTAAAAATTGAACCATATGATATCCTCACATAATATAATCTAACCATATAAAACTATGATCCTATAAACCTCACAAGTGTGATATATAATGACATTAAACTATCTCCACATATTTATCTGTTCATATAGCCAACTATGTCAAGAACTATCTGGAAAGACCAACTTTACACATGCATAGATTTAATCTCACTTTAGTGATTGAATTGAAAGTTAGCATAGATAAACTAGGCATAAAACTAAAAAATACCTTAAGATCATCTTTTCCTAAAATGTCCACACATGTGAGATATGCCACCATCAAAATGCTTACTTGGATCTTTCTTGCCTCATGCAAATTTGGCTAAATATGGGGAAACACTGTCAAACTATCTAGGAGCCTAAATTTTCACTTGCATAATTTTTGATGCACTTCAGTGCATGATCTAAAATTTAGTTAAAAATAATTATGGATTAATTTGATCACAACCATATGACCAACTCCCCTTGACTAATCCACATATGGAAAAGGTGATGTCATCAAACTGCCTACTTAGATTTTTTGCCACTAGACCCAAAATGTCTAGATGAAAATAATGATCAATTAGATGAAATACAATCATGCACACAATTACTCAAAGTATATAAAATCTCTTATAAAAACCCTTTCACATGCTCAATACTTCATACTCATCTCTAATCATCTCTATCCATGCTAAAATAGAAGATCAACCAAACCTACTTCAAATATACTAGGATTAACACATTACACACTTTGTCATACATTTAGACTATCAAGACACTTCTTCCACTCACTAGGACAACTATATGACATCACAATGACATCATTGATAATTCTCGAATAATTTTGTATTGTGTGTAAATCATGCAATGTGTGTAAAATAAGTACAAAAATGGCCTAGCTTGTAAATTGGGCTCTTGTGTTACTCCTTTAGTAATTCAAACCTATAGATGTGTGGTCCCTATGACTAGTTTATAAATATGAATGAATAAGGAATATTTTCTCAATTGAATTCTCTTAAAGTGTTTGTTGGTTTAAATTCTAGGTTTAGGTTCTTAATGAATAAGGGTTGATATTGTATTTATACTAATCTTATAAGGAGATAACTCACATTAAAACACTTAGGTCAATCATTGGAGTACCTTTCATTTGAAAATTGGATGACTTTAGGGCACTAGACACTTGCATCAATGTAGGACAATAACATCAATGCTACTATTTATCTTAGATGTTAGTGTCCAAGGAGTAGTAAAATAGTTATAGGCTCAAAACTTACAAAGATGTAAGATAAGTACATTTAAATTATTATGGGAAAGATTTAATATATGTGTCATCAATATAATACCACCTAATTTTAGTGTAATGTATACTATCTAAATCTAACACAAGTATATTGTACAATATATTTATTTCAAAATGATGTGACCACTTTGATGCTTCTAGGTTTGAATTTACCTTTGATCTAGTGCATTCAAATTTTGGACATGGACTGTCACTCCTCATGAATTTTCAAAACCCTAGTTATTCATATTTATAGTGATCCTAGGGAAAAATGGGTTAGTGGACACATGGTTTTGATTGACCCCAAAGACTCCTTTGATAATGAGTTTTGCCTACATAGTTAATACTCTGAAGAGGGACTTAGACTGATGTAGTTCTCCCCTAAATGCTGGATTTTGTGTGGATCATGAAATATGTGCAAATCAAGTACAATAATGAACTAGCTTGTAACTCAAAAAATATAGCTCTTGGGCTACTCCTTTAGTATTTCAAACCTGTGTATGTGTTATCCCTATGATTGATATGGAAATAGGATAAAATAGGGAAGCTTTATTTTATTGAATACTTGATTAAATTCTTTGATAAGTTGCCTTAGGTTTATTCTAGGTGAGGAATGAATGAGGGTTGACAATTGGATAAGTTTCATTTGTAAATTGGATGATTTTAGGGCACTAGACCCTTGCATTAGAGCAAAACACTAGCATTAGCATAGGTGTTTATCCTAGACATTAATGTCTAGGGAGTAGGAAAGTAGGTATAGACTCAGAACTTACAAAGGTGGAAGATAAGTAGGTTTTAATCATTTTGGTCAATATATAAGGCCTGAGTCACCAATAGAAGACTAGTCAAACTAAGATATAGGCCAAGGGGCACAATATAGATCAAATGCAAGACTTCAAAAAGTGGAAAGGGTTTACAAATGAGAGGAACAACCAAAATCTAAGTTTTCCAAATGTAGAAGACTGAGGTGTTATATAATCCATAAAATAGTGCCTACATTTTCCCTTCCTTTAATCTAATAATGAAATCACTAGTTTAAAGGAAAGGAATGCAAACCTTGGTGTGTATAACACATCTTGCCTTTGCTTGAGTCCAACTTGAATGATTTTATAGTGACTAACCTCCAACCAAGATCATGTTATAGTACATAATAAATTCATATAGTATGTATTTGAAAGTATTTTAAAAGATTGAAATTTTAAGAGCAAGGTTTAGGGGTACACCTGTGTATCGATGTAACTGCCTTACCTATTGACAAGTTGATTTGAAAGATGTATCATTGTAAGGCTATAGAACTAAGATTAGGAAAAATATATAAATATATAAAATGAATATATATCTAATTAGATATAGAGAAATACAGAGATTGGAAGGCACATTCCTCCAACCTTGGAGAAAATTTGAGTTACCACTTGGTAGTTGAGATTCTCTCAACTATGCAACTCAATCATAATTATAACATGGTGAGCATGAGTGAAAAATGCCAACTCATACTATTAAATTGCTAAGGTTGGATGATAAAATCAATTCCAATCTAAAAAATTGTCAATATTAAGTGATTTAATCACCTCAATCATACCAAAATTGAAACAACTACTATAATATATTGGTTCTTATATTTCATTAAAGTACATCTTAGGTATCAATGTATAAAAGTACATTTTGGTCAGTGATGATAGTACTTGAGAGTGTTCTGAAATCTAAAACTGATTTGGATATTCCAATATTAGGTGCACATTTCATAACATATGCACCTTAGATACGTCTCATGTTGAAATTGTGTATAACAATGGTACCAATATATAGAATTATGTCACAACTATGAATCTAAATTATATAACTATGTGATTTAGCCAATTTAAAAACTATGTATGTATGGATAACATGCTTCCAAATAATTCTCTCATTATATATTTAGAAATCTAAAAATTTAAATAATTACCAATATGGAGGACATGTTTCCAAAACATGCCTCCACTAAATATGGAGATGTTGAATACTAGATAAGTGTGGAGAACATGCTGCCTTAGCATACCCCACTTAATATGAAACTATGAATGTGTGGAAGCCATGCCTATATGACATGCCTAAAATTAATCTAAAAATTGATATAAGTTCCAAATACTGAATAAGTATGGAGAACATGCTTCTAAATACTTGAATAAGCAAGACAATAGCAAGACAAAACACTCGGGGAAGTATATATAAGAAAACATAAGCAACCATCATAAACATGTCATAGTATCCCATGGATCAAATGTGTTAGAAAAAAATGTCAAGTGTATAGCATATCAAGTACCCTATGTAAGATATAATCATGGATAAATGCATGTGTAAGTATATAAGAGCTCAAACATGATGATGTAGAGTTACCATAGAAAGATACAACCAATGAGTATCATGATCAATAAATTGGATGTCCCCAATGTCTATATGACATGAGTATAATAAAGGCCCAACATCTAAAAATAGGAATAGATCATGTATCTATGTATGCATATATCATACTCAAGTAGAAGAGTGACACACATGTGTATGTACAAGTAACTGATATGCCATCCATTAATATGGAGATAACACAGAGATGCCAATGATCTAATATAACATGTTGGTGCCAAAAATATTTTTTGTATTTATAAATGTTTTTATTTTTTATTTTTTGGTTTTTTTTTAAATATTTTGAGAGATTACTCTATTATCCCATCCAAAGGGTGATCATAGATATCTCCCTACTCAATGTCTGACAACCTTAATTCAGATCTTTTACATTATTTGCATCATGATTTGATTATTTTAAAAGGTACATAAAACATTTCTCCTTATGTTTTACATGTGAAATATAAGTAATGATATCATTTGGAATAATTATTAATTTACCTTCATGATTAAAGGAAATATCTTTCTGATTTAGATCAATTTTTTATTCCATTTGGTATAGCTAAAGATTTCCTAGTGTAAATACATATTGAGATGTGGTAGGCATAACCCAAACTTATGTTTCAATTACTTTAGGACCATAAGAAATTACTATTATTGAGTTTCCCAAGGAGCCTTTCTAACTGACCTTTCTTTGCAATTCTTGTATACCAAAACCAAGCTATTGAAAATGCTTATATAGAAAGTAGTTTTTGTTTGTGTAGGATCAATATGGTTATGCCAAATAATGGAACCACCCATGAATAAGGTGATTGGAAAATATTATTTTTTTGGATGTGTTTCGATTGGTTTAGTATAGATCTCTTAGTGTGCAATGTGTAGTTATTATAATTTTGAATTATTACTTGAATGATCATGAAAGAATTGATAAATGTTTTATGTTTATGTTGACCACTAGGTTGTGAACCTGATTCTTTGGGAGGATCATAAAATTTAATCATTTGATCATCAATGAGATCTTAGATCTTATGTTTCAAGATAAATCATTTATTTATAGAATGCCCTAGTCCCTAATGATAATGATAATAATAATTCACATCATATCTTTTTGGTAGAGGTCTACTCATATCAACCTCTATATGATGAGGGAAAGATATAAGTTTATACTCTATTAACCACTAGATTAATGTATCTTGAGACTCAAGTAAACATGAACATTTTCTCTTTAGTACCTTAGAATAATCTGATTGGGTTATTACATTAGTGTATCAATTTTGTACTCACATTCATAGGATTACAATGTAAGATTATTTGTTTGTTGGACCATTGCATAATGTTCAAATGGATTAGGATTTATTGGGCATATGTAAATGATTCCCCAATTAAATTTTAATAATGTGTGAAAATTAGGGGGAATCACACACATATCATGTATCTAATTTAACTTATTTAGGTATAATGGACTTTTATTCCAATTTTAGTTAAGGTTCTAGATTAACAAATCAATAAATAATATTTTAATAAATATAGTCTTAATTTAAATAATTTATCTATCTTTTTACCTTTCTAAAAATAGTAATAAATAAGGAAAAATATAATTAGCTTGAAACTGGCCTAAGATGGATGATACAGAGGTTCGAACTGGTTATGTAGGATTGGGATAGTGTCATGAATCTAAATCTATCTTTCATTCAATGAAAAGATAAGAGCACTAAAAATAAGACACTTTAGGGTTCGGCATTGTTGTCCAATCTTGTCGTTGTTGTCTAAACTAGTCACAGAGACTTAAAACTTTTTAGGTTTTTGTGTTGTCCTTATGTGAGCCTGCTTATGAAATCTTGAGTGTTGATTCATGATGAAACTCATTGCAGAGTTGATTTAATCTTCAAACCCTAACCCTCCATCATGCTTGATAAAACAATCTTTGAATCACTTGAGAAAGGGGGTTAGTGTGTAAGATGCACTGAACATGTGATCCACACCCCTTATGTAAGCATGTTTCTGACATACTGATACTCCAAAGAGGGATCAAGCCATATGTATTTCTCTCATCTAATGTTCTTTGTGAAATAGTGTGATGTAGATGCAAAAATTCCAAATTAAGAATGCTTGAGGTGGATAGGCACTAGTATGAGGTTTTGAATGTGTTTGCAGCTATGTTGGGTGGTTGTATGTAGAGAATAGTGAAGTTTACCTTAGTTCTTTGTTTGTATTCTTGCTTGCTTTGTAAGATTTTTAACCTTTGTAAATGAACTTTGGATAGGATTTTATAGGGAACACTTGGTCATGGGTTAGATGCATTCACGCTCTAACATAATGAAATATAGGAATCATATGGAAATAACTATTTGGGCTCAAAATGTAAATGGATAGGAGCACTAAAAATAGGACACCCTAGGGTTTGATTCTATAGTCTAGGTATGGCACTCCTATCGTATAGACTCAAGACTTAGGAGAATAGTATTGGCCTAGAAAAATCATCATGACTGAGGTGGAATGACCATTCAGAAGGTTTTAGATGAATGGTAATGAGGGAAAAGGTGTCTAGAAGAGTCACAAGAATATGTGAAAAGGAGATATGGATAGGGTGTCATAATCCACACTCAAACTACTAATTTATAAATTTTATATGACTAAATTTACCCCCCATTTATTCTAGTGATGCAACAAAGAAAAATACTAGGATAAAGGAAAATTAGAAAGCATACCTGAACTTAACTATAAGGGTGAAACCCAAGAATATGTGTAAGTTTGAGTGATGTTTAATGATGTTGGTGATGTTGGGTATGTGTTGTACCAAAAATAATATCATGAATGAAATTGAGTGCTCAATTCCTCGAGAGTGGCTCAAGAATACAAAGGCTATCCCTTTAGCTCCATCATCACCCAATAAGTGAATCTATGTGGTCATGTGTGTGTTAATCAATGTTTAGACTATGTGTCCAATCCCTCTAAGTAGGTGGATCTAGAGTACAAAGGCTAACTAGTCCTTTAGATCCATCGTTGCCCACTAAGTGAAGTTATGAATTGATATTGGTATGAATGTATGTCATATGAGATGGATCTTGAATCCCATGAATTTATGTAATCTAAAAATGTAAAGTGGATAGCCAAATGTATATTGATAACTAGGCCAATTTTGGCCACTTTGAAAGGTGGAGATTAGGCTTGTATGAAAGCTACTCTGAGACTAAGAACTAGGCTTATATGAAAGCCACTCTAAAATGATGTTAACCACCTACCAATGGAATAAGGCACATAACCACTGAGAATACCTGGGTGATACATTGAACTGGAAAGAAAATAAGGCAAATGTGTTGCACACATTACCCCCAATCATTAGTGTCTATAACATGGATTCTGATTTAGAAGTTGTACCAACTGCCTAATATGAAATTAGAAGTGAGATCCATCATGTGATGCATGATGCCACTATATCTAGATAATCTAAGACAAACTATACTAAAACTACCCAATTTGAACTATATTATAGCTGACAAAACTATAATTGATCTTACCTTTCTATTTATTTCTAGAAAATCTAGGTTTTCTACATTTGGACAGGAGCACTAAAAATAAGACACTTTGTTGTCCAATGATGTAGTCCAATTATGTCACTCTTGTCCTTTACTATTTATGATCATTGTTATGTATTCATCACTGTCTTTCTGATCTGCTATCCTTGGTTTGAATTCTTAATGCTATTATGAGTGTTCTAAAAATTGATTTTTGACTAGTAGAAGGCTCTGATCTATGTGACAAAACGTTGTTTGTTACCCCCTCTTATGAGGGTAGAAATTAATACCCTATGATGACTGCACTCAAAAGAAAGATCCCTACAAGTGTGTTATGATGTGAAATACATGATATAGCAATGATAATCATAAAATTGTCTCAAGATATAGCATAGTTTATATTGGAGATTATTAGATTAACAATCAGGGTATGCCTAGATAGATGTAACAATGTAATAGCATGTGAAATATATTGAATTGAAAGTATAAATATGATTATTTATTAGTTTTTATGTGTCAATGAAGGATATGGAATGATTTCCATCATGGCATCCAAGAAATCAAAATAATGCATCATGTGGATCATGGCATTGCAAACAAATGAGAAACAAAAAAGTAATAACCATTCAAGAAAAGAAGCAAGAAGCACATAAAAGTGGCCAAGGGGCCAAGAAAATAAGGTACATGGGCACATGTCACTCAAATTGGGAAAGCAAGCATACAAAGCATGTTCAAATTCCCACATACACATACAATTGAAAATAATCAAGATTGGAATGAGGGCCACAAGGACATACAAGAGTGCAAGCAAAGGACATTAGAAAATGTCCTAAGGCACACACAAGTAACAAAATACTAACTAATAAATCCAATCACATCTAGATACTCAAATCAAGAAAGGAAAGCATGTAAATGTTGGAAATACTATCGCATCTAACTAATCAAAGTAAGAAGTGAAAGTATAAAAAACATGGAGTACAAGACTAGGTAGATGCTAAGAAATTCATAAGTGTTATATACTAGTGAGTGTCGATAGAATAATATGTGTAATTTAGTAAGTAATGTACATTAACATGATAATTAGAGTGTGTGGTGTAGGAATGTCATAATATGGATGGCATAGTCATGTATAAGATTCTCCCAGTGGGTAGATGTGTCGATGTATGTCTCGAATGTAGAAGTAGGATGCCCCCTCAATAGGTAGAGTGAAGAAATCAATGATCTAGGTGTCACTACACACACTCAAAGAAGATCAAGTGAAGCATGGTATTGTAGATAAATCGACAAATAATATCATAGAATATCAAAATGTAAGTCTCGCATGGTATTAGAAATGTAAAGAATGGATAATACATATAGCTGAAATGTTTTTGGTGTTTTGAGTTATTTAAATTTTTTTGTATTTTTAAATTTTATATTATTTTTGGTATTTTTGAAATAAGCTATGTATAATCAATCATAAGGATACTATGTACAATAAATTGAAAATAAGCTATGTACAAGTAAGATAAAATAAATGATACTAATCAATGAGTCTCATGAGAGACTCCTCATCATGGTGTCCTATATCAAGAAGAGGGATCGTGCGTGATCATGAATCACGATGGAAGGGTTGAGACTATGAATCTAAAAGCTATGTATGTTTTAAGTGTTCTAAAATCTCTGTAGTAGAAACTAACTCTAGGGTCCCCCTATAAATCTAAGAAGTAGATGCAACTATGGGGTTCTTAGGGACCCATATGGTAGTAGAATAAGCTCTCTAAAAATATGTTATGTGTGTAGAGACATGAGACCTCAATGATACTTCCCTGGGTGTGAATACTATATCCAGAAACTATCTAGAGTCTTGAAACTATTGTTGATGTAGCTGCCTCTCTAAGAGAAGCCTCCATGGAAGTGTGTATGAACTGTCTATGCTAGCGAGGGAGGCCTCAACTGTGTCTAAATATTAAATAGAGGAAGAATTATAATTGGTGGAGGATTTGAAATTGGTGATTGTGGAGTAAGAGATGGCTTTGAAGTGGGGAGTGGTAACTCATACATAACTCCACCAATTGTAACAACCGGATTAGCATGAATTAATTTCACCTATCTATGAACTATAGAAGGCACTACACAAAGTTTCTGTATACATGGTCGACTAAGCAAGATGTTGAAGACTCTTACACTGGGAAAAATAGTAAATGGTGTGTCCATATGTAAATGTCCAACCTATAGAGGAAGTACAATCTCACCCAATGAACTCTATATGTGCCCATTGAATCCATTGATAATTGTGTCCATTAAGATAATATACTGCTCTCAATATCCCAAATGTTGAAGTAATGTCATAGTATACATGTTTATGCTACATCCATTGTCTATTAAAATACTATGAATCAAATGATTATCAATTTAGGCTATGATAAAGAGTACATGGTAATTTGAATCATCCTTAACTATCTCCTGCTTTGAGAAGGAGATTGAATGTCTATCTAGAACTCTATAATTATAAACACCAATCATGTTGCTTAAAGGATGTGACTCAACTAAAGGTGCCTAGTATGTAACTAGTAGAGGGTGTGCATGATATGCATGGTGAAGACCTAATGTATCCCCTATCTCTTATTTATAATTTTGTGGGAAAGGATCTAAGAAAATTGTTAGAGCCTTGTCCTGTGTTTGCTTTACCTAAGGAGGCTCAACTAGAGTGCTAAGATCAATAAGGTTTCCATCTATCAAGTCTTGTATCATGTGTCACAAACTAATGCATCTATTCATTGTGTGATCTGGTGCCCTATGAAAATTATAAAATGAATTTTGATTATATCCACATGGAAGAGGCTTTGTTGTATCAACTTCCTACATAAGAGGCATATATATGATATTGCATTCTAATAGCTATTGTAAGACTCTGGATGGAAATATTGGTAGATTGGTAAAGGCTCATCAAGGAGGTGCTGATAAAACCACTCATTGAGAGGGATTTGAAGTTGTATTAACTATAGGTTGATTTTGACTTTTGCTATCATTAACCTTTACTTTGTATGGGACTTTGTTGTTACTCTTGTTTTTTATTTCTGATACGCTTGTGTATTTGAGTTTGCCCATTGAAATTAATTTGACTTCCTTTTCCTTTAGTGTATGACATAACTCAGTGAAGGAAGAGAAATTTATGAACATTATTGACTCATGCAAAGCTATCATAAGACTCTATTTGAAGAGATCCTATAATTCTTGATCGACCATGGGGCTAGTCATTTTAGCCAAGATCATCTTATATCGAAGAACATAATCTATGAGATGCTTATTTCACCTTTGTTTCTATTATGCAACTCGGGCATAAGAAACCTTATCACATATGTTAATGATGAAATGATCTAGGAACATGTTAGCTAAAGGAATGAATGCATTGATCGACTGATTTGGTAGACTATAGAACTAATCCTTTAAACTTAATGGAAATAGCTTGGTTAATAGCTAGTCATTTGGCACATAGTCCAAACATACTACATTAAAAGCTCTCAAGTGTGTCTCTAGATCACCTTTGCCATCATATAGAGTGATCTTGGGTTGAACAAAACCTGGTGGCAAGGGTGTAAAAGCAATAGGGCGTGCCAATGGTGTATGAAGTAGAGCAAAAGAATCCAAAGCTTATGTTAGTCTAGAGGCACCTTACTCAAGATGTAACACCTATATATATATATATATATATATATTGATTTTGATATTTGTATAGATCTCATGAGTTGGATTTTGTTATGGATATTGATGCACGGATATATTTCTTTCTAGCACATATATTTTGTTTTTGTTGTATATGTTATGGGAAATATATATTGAGTGTTTTATTTTCCATCATTATGTGATACACATGTATGGTTAAAAATTAAAAGGCAAAAATGACTTGTAAAAGTACAAGTAATCAAAAATAAATGTGTTACACACTACATCACGATGAGAAATGTGTAATAGTAAAATATGGCTAAATATAATAAACCAAATATGGTAAAAGGGGTAAAAAATATTTTAAAATCAAGTAAAAGATTTAAACCAAGTTAAAACAAGTAAAATCACACTATATCATGTTGGGAAGTATGAAAGTATTGTAATAAAATGGAAGGCACATGAAAACCAATGGTACAAAAAACAAAATAATTAAGTCAATCAATCATACAAAATCATGTTGGGAAGTATAAAAGAGAAATAAAACTGGAAAATGAAATTAAATTGATCACACTAATTCAAGCTGGGAAGTGTGAAAATTTTAATAAAACGGTTGTAATCATACATGCAATTGGAAAATAAAAACTTAAAAGTAAAATATTAATAAAGTAAGCATAAAACATACTAAATCAAGCTCTGAAGCATGTCAATGATGTGTAACTCATAATCAATCACTATTTATCTCAAATTTGACAAATGTAATCTCATTGTGACTTGGGCATTGGAATATTTTGTGAGGAGGGCCTAGTCCTATCCATGGTCTTACATTGAAACTCATAAATGAAACATTGACGAAGTGGAAACAACTGTGAAAAATTATTTTAAAAGGATGTTTGTGATGTGTTAATTTGTGAGGAAGGCCTAGTCATATCCATGGTCTTATAATGCAACTCACAAATGTAACTCCTAGGGGGAGTGTTAGTTAACAAAATAATATTTTTCAAGGTTAAATATTAGTATTTTTGTATGATGCAGGAGCATCTACAATAGTTCAAATCTTAGTGTGAAAATTCAAATTCTGGTTTTCCCTCCAAATTATGTAGATTTCAAAATTTCACCTTGAAAGTAAAATGCAATTATCAAAAGTGAAAAGTGAAAAGGTGAAAAGTGATGGTTAGGCTGTTGAAGAAATCAGGGGGAAATGGTTGAAACTATTTTCAACCTTAGCATATTGTTAAAACTTACAAACAGCATTTGGTTTTGCCTTAAGCCCAAATTAGGCATCAAAGTTAGAGGGGAGATCCAAGAAAAGAGAAAAACAATAAGAATTCATAAAGGAGAGGATGAGAAGATAAGAGAGGATGAGAGGGGCGTAGAAGAGAAGAAGGACAGAGAGGAAAAGTCCTCTCATTCAAGGAAGAAGAATAGAATGAAGAAAAGAGAGGAGAATTAGTGAGGGAGGACCTCACTCAAGAGATGTTAAAGAATGAGAGAAGGAGTAAAGAATGTGTGAAGGAGAAAACAAGGATTTGGAAGCCATGGAACATGGAGATTGAATCTGGTATTGATTTGTAAGTCTTCTATTGATCTATGAAAGAATGAATGTTTTGCTTCATATGACTATGTTTGGCTTCTTTATTGGAATTCTGGTGACAGACCTGTGAATGTGTGTATGAATGATGAGTATTTATAGATTATTGAGAAAAACTGGTTATTTGGCATGTTGAGAATAATTTTAAACTGGTATTTATGTGAACAAAAGATCTTAAGAACTTTGAATGCTATAAAAAGCCTAAACAGGGTATTCAGGAATTCAAAACTACAGCCCACTGTCCTAAAAAAAATTCACATGAAAATGTTTGTATGAAGTCTAAAATGGTATGGAGATAGGTATATAAGGAAAGAATGAACCTAAATTAATAAGAAATAGGCATTAGAAACCCCTTTAATGTCCAAAAACTCCACAGTTGAAATTCAAGCCTGTAGGTGACAGTATACAAAAAAAGTTAAGAAACTTGTATGTTTTTGCATTGTAAGTGGATTGATCAGGTCATTGTTGATAGGGAATATGAATGGGAATGTCATTAAGGTATTGACATGGTTTTTTATCCTCTTGAAATTCTATTGATCATTCAAAAAGAGATGACAATAATGAACCCTGTTGGCTGTCATGAAAATACAGTCCAAGACAACTGAGAAATCTTGTTTGGAAAACACAGTAGGTTGATATGACTTGGAGGAGGATTAGAGAAGGTGTAGGGCATCAATACAGACCCTAGAAAACTGATTTGAACCCTTGAAACAGGGTAAAACACACCCAAAAAAATTAATAAGCTCTCGGCTTGTGACAGTCATGGGAAAATCCTGAATTAGGTTCTAGCCCTCAAAATGAGTTTTAATGCTTGAAAACTCTTGAAACTTTGTAATATGAACCTTGATGATGTTATAAAATTTTTAGAAGTGGTTTCAAGGTGTCACAGTATGGAGAAGTATGGAAAAGAACAATTGCCAAGTGAAACCTAGGTGCATGTGAAGAGAAGAGCATAGGCCAATATAGGAAAAGTAGATTTATCCAAAGAAGTGCACTATAAAATGATTGATTCGCCTATAAAAAGGTAATGGGTATCTATAATGATGCTTGGTTTGACTATAAAGTCTGTACTTTACTCTGGACAAGACGTTTTGCACACAAGAAGGGCTAATTGAAACAGGGCCTAAAGAAGAAAGTACAATTCCGTATAAAGTAACCTTAGGATATTTTCCAGTATGTTATAGAAAGGCTTAATGGGTATCCAAAAATGGTTTTACTTTCATGATTTAGCTAACCTAAAAGGATTTATGGCCAATAAATAGGGAAAATAAGGCTACAAGGAATGAAAAATCTAGATAGGTTTGTATAAGTTTGTTGATGGTTACAGAGCTATCTAAGGCCAGATCTCATCATTTGGTATCAGAGCTTGAAGCTCTTGGGAATTGGTAACTTGTTTTTGGTTGTGATTTCTAATGAGTTGTTATAGGAGTTGGTAAGAGGATCAGCAGGACAAAGCACTACAAGACCATGGGGAGAAAAGGTATGAATAATTTTGCTATTTGATTTGAGTTATTGTGTTGAGAAGCAATCAAGTGAAGAAGTTTTAGGTTCAAGGCAGCCAAGCCATTGAAGCTTAAGAAGAGAAGAAGCCAAGGAAGGCTTAGTGAAGATCCAAGAAGAAGCTTGGATAGTTTGCCAAAAGACTAAGGTGAAATGGACTTAGGTGAGGTAGAGGATGGAGTTTGAAGCTTGGAGAGCTCAAAAATAAGAAGAGCAAGTGAATTCTCAAGAAGAAGATCCAAAGCAAGGTAAGCTTGGATTTGTGATTTGTATTTGATGAAGTGTTGTATAAATAATTGTTGCAGGATTGAGAAAAGGATCAAAAGACTAGGATGCAAAAGGCCTAGGTGAGATCAAGGAGATTGTCAAAAGACCAGTCAAGGAGAAAGGCTTGGGTGAGACAAGGGATCAAGAGACCAAGGTGGAAAATACTTGGGTGAAGATCTCAGAGATGGAAGTATTGTTGAAGGCACTACAGAGCAGCAAGGTACATGAGGGCACCAAGAGGAAAGCAAGCATCAAAGGTATGAACAGCTTTGTAATTGATAAAGATATTGCTAATTTGAAGAGAGAGTTAGCTAAGATTAAATATGAATATGAGTCTTGGATGCAGATGGATAAGCAAGCATGGGTATGGCCAATGAGGAAGAGGATGAAGTGGCCAATATATCTCCTAGTGAAGATGAGAAGAAGGCAAAAGAAGATTGCCATGAAGAGAGAAACCCATAGAGGCTTGAAGAAGATAAGAAGGTTGCCAAGAGAGAAACAAAAAGAGAAAGAGGTGGAGAAGAAGGTTCTCATTGAGGAGAAAAAGAGAGAAGAAAGAAAAGATGAAGTGCCAGGAAGAGCACTTGAGAAGATGAGAGTGTTGATGAAGAGAGCACTCATAGGGACCTTGTGGTCTCTTGTTTTTATTTCTAATATTGTCTTTGAATGGATAATTGCAGGTATGAGCAGCCTTATGAAGGTCAAGATAAGGGTCTTGGAAAGTGAAGACATTGGTGCAAGAGAAGAGACCAAATGCACAAGTGAATGTGCAAGAAAGAAAAGAGAGTTTGCTGCTGTTGATAAAGAAGAAGAGATGCATTGGTTAATGCATAAGAAAGGTGTTGATGATTCCATACAAGCAAGAGAAGAGATGGTAGATGAAGCTGAATTCCATGATGCCATTGAAGGCCAAGAAGAAGAAAGAGATCAGCCAAGCATAAAGAAAAAATAAAACACAAATAATTAAGAAGTTATGCAAGTCAAAGAATTAATGGAGCAGCCCATTAAGGAGGTAAAGGTGAGTTCAAAAACTGATTTGTCTTATAAGCATGAAATTGTTGATATGCATGTTAGAGAAGCAAAGAGAAAGGTGAAGTTTCTAATTAACCATGGATATGTGATGCCTAAATGGTGGATGAAGCAAACTCCCAAGCAAGAGGAGGTGTTGGTACAAGAGCAAGGATGCAAGATGCCTACATGGCTTGAGAAGAGAAATGGTAAGAAGGAGAAACAAGTATGGGTGCCTAAGAAGGCAAAGAGAAAAGATGTAAGTATTGAGATAGCAACACCAAGAAGTCAATGGAAGAGGATTGAAGGTGATTCCAGCAGCCAAGAGAATGAAGGAGAGATGGTGAGTATGGAAGAAGCATTCCATGAAGACAGGACGCTTGAGAGGTATACCAAAGAGGTAAAAGGTAAACAATTGGTTTATGATGATGTGTTTGAATTATTTAATGATCCTTTCATGAGAAATGAGGAATCGAAAATGTTTATGAAAATTAATGTACAGCAAGGAGAGAGTTCCAAGAGGATGGAAAATGAATTGAGGCAAGAACAAACAAGATGGCTTCAGGCAGCAATTGAAGAGAGTAAGGAGACACAAGGTATGGATACTTCAATTTTATTTGATGAATATATTGAATAAATTGGTTTATGTGATGACAAACTAAGAAAAGATGAGATAAGAGGTAAAGGGCAAGTAATACTTGTGAATGATAAGCCCAAGTTTGATGAAGAGAATAGTGAGATAGATGAGAGCTCACTAAAAGAAGAATTGAGAATGTTGGAGGAGCTGTTTGGTAATTCAAGAGAGATGAAGTAAGGTACAAGCCATGGTGAAGACACCATTGGGAAGAATGGAACAAGAAAAGAGCAAAGAAAAGAGACAAGGGCAGTTTTGATCAATGAACAAGAATGTGAAGACAGCCAAGAGGCTTCATGGCCTAAAGATTTTGATTCTAAGGTGGCTTTGAATGTTTTGTATGCAGGTATGAAGGTTGCTGAAGTGAATGACATACATGAGTCATTGAAGAAGCTCATGAACCAAGAATAACAACAAGAAGATCTAGAAGATATGTATGAAGATGAAGAAGCATGGAAGCGAGAGATGGCAGCTGAGAAAGAAATAAGGAGAAGAACATACTAGAAGATGAAGGACAAAGACCACCAAAAACAAAGAAAAGCATTGGTATTGGCAATAAGACCTTGGGATCCAGGTATACAAGTGAAGACTAAAGTGAGGAGGCAGCATTTCATTTGAACTAAGGTTCAAATCTTTTCTAGAGGGAGAGTATGATGCAGGAGCATCTACAATAGTTCAAATCTTAGTGTGAAAATTCAAATTCTGGTTTTCCCTCCAAATTATGTAGATTTCAAAATTTCACCTTGAAAGTAAAATGTAATTATCAAAAGTGAAAAGTGAAAAGGTGAAAAGTGATGGTTAGGATGTTGAAGAAATCAGGGGGAAATGGTTGAAACTATTTTCAACCTTAGCATATTGTTAAAACTTACAAACAGCATTTGGTTTTGCCTTAAGCCCAAATTAGGCATCAAAGTTAGAGGGGAGATCCAAGAAAAGAGAAAAACAATAAGAATTCATAAAGGAGAGGATGAGAAGAGAAGAGAGGATGAGAGGGGCGCAGAAGAGAAGAAGGACAGAGAGGAAAAGTCCTCTCATTCAAGGAAGAAGAATAGAATGAAGAAAAGAGAGGAGAATTAGTGAGGGAGGACCTCACTCAAGAGATGTTAAAGAATGAGAGAAGGAGTAAAGAATGTTTGAAGGAGAAAACAAGGCTTTGGAAGCCATGGAACATGGAGATTGAATCTGGTATTGATTTGTAAGTCTTCTATTGATCTATGAAAGAATGAATGTTTTGCTTCATATGACTATGTTTGGCTTCTTTATTGGAATTCTGGTGACAGACCTGTGAATGTGTGTATGAATGATGAGTATTTATAGATTATTGAGAAAAACTGGTTATTTGGCATGTTGAGAATAATTTTAAACTGGTATTTATGTGAACAAAAGATCTTAAGAACTTTGAATGCTATAAAAAGCCTAAACAGGGTATTCAGGAATTCAAAACTACAGCCCACTGTCCTAAGAAAAATTCACATGAAAATGTTTGTATGAAGTCTAAAATGGTATGGAGATAGGTCTATAAGGAAAGCATGAACCTAAATTAATAATAAATAGGCATTAGAAACCCCTTTAATGTCCAAAAACTCCACAGTTGAAATTCAAGCCTGTAGGTGACAGTATACAAAAAAAGTTAAGAAACTTGTATGTTTTTGCATTGTAAGTGGATTGATCAGGTCATTTTTGATAGGGAATATGAATGGGAATTTCATTAAGGTATTGACATGGTTTTTTATCCTCTTGAAATTCTATTGATCATTCAAAAAGAGATGACAATAATGAACCCTGTTGGCTGTCATGAAAATACAGTCCAAGACAACTGAGAAATCTTGTTTGGAAAACACAGTAGGTTGATATGACTTGGAGGAGGATTAGAGAAGGTGTAGGGCATCAATACAGACCCTAGAAAACTGATTTGAACCATTGAAACAGGGTAAAACACACCCAGAAAAATTAATAAGCTCTCAGCTTGTGACAGTCATGGGAAAATCCTGAATTAGGTTCTAGCCCTCAAAATGAGTTTTAATGCTTGAAAACTCTTGAAACTTTGTAATCTGAATCTTGATGATGTTAGAAAACTGTTATAAGTGGTTTCAAGGTGTCACAGTATGGAGAAGTATGGAAAAGAACAATTTCCAAGTGGAACCTAGGTGCATGTGAAGGGAAGAGCATAGGCCAATATAGGAAAAGTAGATTTCTCCAAAGAAGTGCACTATAAAATGATTGATTCAACTATAAAAAGGTAATGGGTATCTGTAATGATTCTTGGTTTGACTAGAAAGTCCGTACTTTACTCTGGACATGACGTTTTGCACACAAGGAGGGCTAATCGAAACAGGGCCTAAAGAAGAAAGTACAATTCCGTACAAAGTAACCTTAGAAGATTTTCTAGTATGTTATAGAAGGGCTTAATGGGTATCCAAAAATGGTTTTACTTTCATGATTTAGCTAACCTAAAATGAGTTATGGCCAATAAATAGGGAAAACAAGGCTACAAGGAATGAAAGATCTAGATAGGTCTGTATAAGTTTGTTGATGGTTACAGAGCTGTCTAAGGCCAGATCTCATCATTGTAAATGAAAGAGGGAATGTAAAAATAATAATTTAGGCATCTATAATTAGACCTCAGGAAATATGAGGCACACTAAGTACATAGAAAAGACACTAAGTAGATAGTGACCATCAAAATACAAAGGATGCCCATTCACAATAAGCACAAATTTGTATATGTAAAGAAGTGAGATAATAAGATCGACTGATGTTGGTTATATGAACAAGAAAATTAAAATGGCCCTACCTTCTCACAACATGTTCTCCATTCCTCAAGACCTCTTATAGAGCCATCGATCTACTGTGAAGATTGGGTACTGGTGTGAGAAAGTAGGTAGCACTAAAAGATTTTATTTATTCTTATTTTCCAATTTACTAGCCTAACGCACTTCAATGCACCTAGACTCTATAATGAGGCTAAATTTGGAGTTTGATATTCAATTAAAAAAGGAAATGTGTTATTAATAATGTTTTTATTGTGATTTGACTTTTGAAATTTTTATGTTGCCTTTTGTGTCATTGCCTTTTTTTTAAATGATTTGGCTTTTAAGATTCCTCCTCCATACTAATTTTGAATAACCAACATGAGGGGGAAAAAAGTGAAAAATATGAATGATCTTCAGACTTTGGAAAAATGAAGCTAAGTATCCAAAGAAATGACTAACTAAACACGTAAGCTTGCCTATGAACCAATATGCTATCTCAAGTGTCAACCATGTGTGTGCTTAGTTTATGAAAGGAAATAAGGGAATAAAGGGATATCCAATGTGGATTGGTAAGAATAGGATTAAAATGAGATGGATTTTTGGCTAAGTGATTGTTGACCAAATTTGACCCCAAGTCAAATTTGGGTCAAACCCTACTATTTTAAACTTTTAGATAAAATTTAATGTGTTTTATGGGGTCATCTATTGTCTTACATGTCTCACTTACTCTTTCCCTAGTCCTTGCTGAAACCCATCCTCCTTGTACTAGCTCAGTCAACAAAATTCAATGTTGGTAAACTATGATCAAACTTATTCAAAGGATTAATTTATTTTATAAATGTATTAAAATGGTCTCTTATAGGTTTCAATGTGTTTACAAGTCATAAATTGACCACTTGCTAGGTTTCAGGTGCTAAAAGGTCATTTGGCCACATTTTAGCTTGATTAAATGACTTTTGAGGACTTCAAAATTAAAATATTTGTCCCTAAGATGAATTGTAATGTGTATGAGGTCAAATTATAACATAATCATGTCAGGTGGTAGTTACAAGTCTGTTATGATCATGAAATGGTAGTTTTTCCTCAAAAAGAGGAGTTTTTTGGTACTTGTACAGATTTCTCAAGGTCACCATCAGTTAAAAACATGGTGGAGTGACTCTTCACCTCCCTATAGGTAATTTCAACATTTTTTTGTATAATATTTCAAAAAATATCTATTTCCAACTTCTTTTCCTTCATTTTCCATTGGCAAGCCAAAGAAGAGCATATTCAATCACTTGGCATGGGTCGTACAGGTAGAATTAGGGAGAGTGATTTTGGGGGTGGATTTTAATATAATTTCACTTCATGTTAATAATAATAAGTGTCATATTAGTGGATCATCCTTCATGAATAATTAGTTTGACTTTAGGAAACTTTTTATGAAATTGCATTCAAGAGGGGTGTAAGTTTGCATCTTCTTGTTTTCAAAAATTCAAGGAGCTGTGTGAGTTTGATGATGTGTTTTTAGGTCAGAATAAGTATCTCTCCATGATATTTATAACACCCAAAACTTCTCTTTAAATTACCGTAAAGGAGGATTCCAAATTGTGCTTGTTTTCTAAATTAGCAGCCATATATGGGTAACTTGAGTTTTGCAACATGAAGGAGGGCTCCATGGGAGGTTTCAATGGTTTGGATTCATATTTTAAAATTTATTTAATTTAATATCCATCGTGATATATCAATTATTAATCCTTCAAAGCTAAATTGATCATATATTCCCTTGTTCACTACCTGTGCATTTACAGTCATCTTACACAAGGTTTCCAAGAGGTTGTACAGAAGAATGAATCATGGAACATATGATGGAACTCATGTTTAAGAATATCATATCCAAAGTTTCATATTTTTCATGTCATGGAGGTTTAGAGGCTATGAAAATTGGATTTTTCAATTCAAACAGTGAGCTAATTGTATTTGGTCCCACAATACCCAAATGTTGTAAACAGAGTTCTTAGTTGTTTTTGAATTTTTCATGTTGAGAGATAATGGTGTTTTTAAAGGATACTTATAGTTTCACCTTGTATTATTATCCACCCAAAATAACCATTACAATTTTTAGGGGCATAGGGTGAGTGTAAGATGGATTTTACAAGTCCTAAAAGTGGCTAAAAACTACTAAAAAGGGGTAGTGATGTCTATAGGTGGTTGATGGAAAGGTGACATTACACTTCAAAGTGGAAAGTTCTAGCTAATATATCAAGTTTTAATGGTCCCAAATGATCAAAATGTAAATCATAAGAAAAGATAACAAGCCCAAGGTGAAATTTGATGTTTTTAAACCTCTCATGCAAACCCCATGTCCATACAGGTCTGGGAACACTGACCTATAGCAAGTTGGCAAACAATTCATCTTAGTTTGGGCTAACAATGACCAAATTGAAAGGATTTAGGTGAAGTGGAAATTTTTAAGGTACTATGCCTAGGTTTGAAGTGTTTCTTGTAAATAACATGACCCAATGGAACTCAAACATACCTACAGGCTCGTAAATCCATGAAAACACAGTCAGTCTTAAGGGCATATGGACAGTGAGGTTGAAGTTTGGAGTTTGAACTATGCTTGAAGCCTTCAAATGGATGTAGGTGAAATGACTAAAATTTGACCTCAAGGTGACCTAGGAAACATGGAAAAAAGGTACAAAACCATCAAACAAGCTCAAAACATGACCTACAGCTAGGGTTTTAAGGGCCTATCTCAGTCCTTAAGGAGCATGGCCTAATCTTGAGAGTAAAGTTGCATTGGTGAAAAAGATGAATTTTGACCTTGGAAAATGGTGTATGAAAACTTTCATGAGCTTATAAACATATAAATATGTTTAATTTTGTTCTTATACCATCATCCAAAGCTCAAGAGCGCCTACAGGTAGGCATGAGATGCATAAACTCAGTCAAGGCAGGGACATTCTCTTTGAGGACCCAAACATGAGATGATGCTATTTTAAAGGATTATAAGAAAAATTAAAGAATTAGGAGGGCATTTGACCTATTATTCATGAATAATAGGTCTATAAACATCAAAACCAAATGTTAGAAACTCTAAATAAACACTTATAGGAATGTCTCAGTTCAAGTAGACAGTGAGTTGGAGAGTGTCTCCATTGATGTTAATGTCACCCAAGGTCAATGGCTGGGTGAAAAATCCTATAGAGTGAAGATGGAGTTATAAAATATTTGTTAAATAATTGGTTTTATAACCAATACAATCCAAAATATCCATGGGTAGGAGCCTAAGAGTGTCTTAGCCCTCATCAAACATTGAGCCTATTCTTGGGAGTGAGAGAACTTGGTGCAAAGGATTGAACTCCAACTTGGAAAAATGATGAATGATCACTCATTTTTCATTTTTAAAATCAATAATAATATTTTATGGTGTCTTTAAATCATGAAACTAGCTCAAGTGACCTACAACTAGGCCTAAAATAAAGACCTCCCTATGGGCAATCATAGACCAAACAAAGTTTCTAAGAGCATGAGGAAGGGTTTAAGGGTACAATATGATATAAAATGGTTTTATTAGGATTTTATAGGAATTAATAACCCTTAAATATCATAATAAAACTCAAATAAATCCCTAAATCATCCAAACATAGTCATATTTTGCCTACCTTCACAGATTGCTTGATTCATAAAGTCTTCCTTGGAAATATGCGATGATAGAGGTCTAAATAGAAGATTTAGGTGACCAAATTTGGTAAATATAACCCTTAGGACCCATATGACACTATACAATAATAATATTTGATAATATAACATGTAAAACCCTCTCTATTTTATCTCATAGTAGGGGTTATTTTAGCATGCATGAAGAGACAGTTTGAAAGAAAAGGAGTGAAATTGGTGACCAAAAGGAAATAAAAGATCAAGTAAAGTTTTTTTAATCTGGGAAACACCTAAAAAAACATAATAAACCTTTCTATAAAGTATTAATGCAAACAAGGCACCCCATACCACAAAGGTTACAGTCACCATGAAGTTTGTTGCTAGTGGAGAAATGAAGAAAAGGTGAATTGGAAGTTGCTTTCAAGGTAAATAGGTTTGTTTAAGGTGTGATTTTATTGGAGAATATTTTAAATAAATTCATATATAATTTTCAAATAAATTTGAAGCTTATTACTCACCCAACATCCATTTTCCTTATCTAGCATGCAAAAAGACCTAGACTAGTCTTTTGGCCATTTCAGAGTTTTCATACTTCCACAATGAACCAAAAGATAAAATTTGATATTGAAAATGGTATGGGTCATGTGAAAGTGAATAAAATATTTTCAGAATATTTCACATGTTTAGGATCCATTTTTTAGCATTTTTGGTCTTCAAGGCTAAAGAGGCTTAATTGAGAGGACTAATTGATCAACAAACACACTTTCCTTGGGTGTTGAACCATGATACTTGGTAAAGAAAAAAAATATGGAAAAGGGTACTCAAAAATGGTATCACTTATTTTTTTATGTCTTTTCATTCTCCTACACAAGTGGATTTGTGCAAAAATAGGGCTATAAGAAGACAATGCCTAGTGAAGGCTCTATAGGCAAAATGGGATTTTGGTGAAAGCTTGATGATTAAAAATGGATTTTTTAAGTAAAATATGATTAAAATATGCCTTCCATGAATAAATATTTCACTAATTAAGATAAATCCAGATTTTAACTATTTTGGCCAAATTAGGCCTAATGAGACAAAGAGGCCTTGTGACACCTAAGAGAGAAATTGATGATTTCAGGTGATGTAACTATTTTATATGCTTCAAAAAGGTTTAAAAGTGTCATTTTCATTAAAATATAACTATCCAAGATAACTCATGATCAAACTCTTTCCTTTTTCTACTTTTCAAGAAGGAGTTTCAACACTCAAAGTTACTTGTGGAAGAGTTTCAATGCCACATCAAGGAAGGTGCTCAGCTTGGGATGGACGCATGTCCAGATCAGTTACTTGATATCTCCTCCACCAAATTTCCATGAAACACTTATCCCTAACTTGCTTTGAATTACTCTTGAAATCCCATCATGAAGGCAGTTTCACAAGGGAGAATGATTGAGATGATTGTTATACCACACTTTTAGAAAAGGTTAATTTGGGAAAGAATGATGTGAAAATTAGTTTCATAACTCATTTTAAACCTCATTTATATGATTATAATTTATCCTCACATTTGGACACTTGTCTTTGTTCCTCTTCAATTTCTCTTCTCTCTCTTTTCTTCCAAATTCTATAAATATGAGCCATCTTGTCTATTGTAAGGGAGACCACAACTAGTATGGTGAGGCCCTACTGGTATGACATTGAATTTTGTATTTAAACATTAAATAAAATTCTTATTCTGAGTTAAGAAATTTTTTTCTAGGTGTGTGAGTAATGTATAATGGAGCTAAGTGATGGTGTTATCCTTAATCCTCTTTATCCTTCATGTTTAAGCAAGAGTTCTAATTTTAATAGGTCATGTGAAGTGTACAAATGTACTAGTCTCCTCTTAAAGTATGAAATTGTCTCTATGGTGTGAAATATTCCCCTAGATTAGTTATCTTGTTGATTATCTTGTGTATGCCTACCTTCACATTGAAACACTATGTTAGGATCCTTCAATGCCTAGAATTGGTCTTGAAAAGCTTTGTTGTTTAGTAGGAGTGTGATAGTCTGTGGGATATGTCTTGGTATATCACCTCTTTAGTGTAGTTTCCTTTTCCTAAAAACTTCTAACACTTTTCCCATAAATAATCATTAGATTAGGTGATAAGCACTTATATAATAATTTAGGGAGCTATCCCTTTCAATCCTAGAGATTCATCTCTCTTACAAGTTCCCACAAACTTGAGAGATGATTCCATGTTACATCAAATTTTAGGAGTCTCATAGAGTATCCTAGGGTGCACAATTTTGATGACAACAATTTTGGCATGCTCAGTGGGATAGCTGGTCCTAATTTCTTCCATGTCAAGGTGAATGCTAGTCTTGATAAGCCCAAGGTTGTAGAAGTGTTTCTAATCCAACATTTGGTGACTCTAAAAAGGTGAGAATCTCTAATTATAGATCATGTTTTCCAAATTATAGTTCATGGTCAAGAGGAAGAAGAAGAGATGGCTAGGCTACAAACTTTCCCAGCCTTCAATACTCAAAATCCAATTAATCTTCCTGCATATGACCTTATTCCTCCTAATGCTACCAAAAGTCTCCCTAGCTTCAATAGAGAAGTTCATATTACCCCATCTAAACACATTAGGGACATCTCAATTTTTTGTAATTTACACAATATCACTCAAGTCAACATATCCATTAGACTACTTGACATGTATCTAAAGGGTAAAGCACTTGATTGGTATAGGACATTAGGAGATGGTTTCATCACTAGTTGGGATGGCTTTGGAGAATTTTTGGTGAATAGGTTTGAGAATAAGAGTGATCACACTTCACTGATCCATCGACTGAATGTGATAAAGAGGAATCCTAATGAATCTATGGAAGATTTCAATGAAAGATTTCAAAGGACATGGTATAGATTTCCACCTATCATGAAACCTCCTCTAAGCTTTGTATTCCCTACCTATCTCAAGGATCTTGGCACTACTATGGCAGTAATGTTGCAGGCAATGGGAGGATCCACTCTACCTAATGCATATGAGATAGCTATTCAAGTTGAGAATAGTTTGATACTAGCTGGGAAATTTTCCCTAAGAGTTGTTATGCCTTTGTTATCTCATAGTTCATTTTAAACCCCAAGTGTAGATAAATTTCCCAATGCCAATACCAATGCCAAGTCAATAATAATTCCCAAGAAGGTGGATAATGGTATAGACAAAGATGAAATGATCAGGTCATTTCAAGCTCAACTCAAACAAGCTCAATTATAAGTAAGTATTCCACCCAATCCCTAATATAATCACCAAGGTCATAAAGTTTTCAATAGGAAGGCTAAAAACTATAATCCTAGTTCCATTACATCCACAAATGTTATTTTTCCAGTCCATACAAACCTAGTTCAAGGAGAGGAACATTTGGATCATTAGGGACAATCTCAAGGTCAGTTTGTGTATGATGATAGAGGAAATTTTTAGGCATTAATAGCATAAGAAAGAGCCATTCCTTGCCTCACATCAGAAGAATAAAACCTCATGCAAAGGGATACTCATGGAGAAGGTAGCAGCCAAGGTACCATTCTTGTGAACTTTCAAAGGGAAGAAAACTATGAGGATTTCCATTCAATGCTTCTTCTCTATTGCCCTCATATCAATTTGTTGTTCCTAAAACTCCACAAGAGTTGGGGTAAGATGCTAGCATAGATGAGTTCTTTAAAAACACTGAAGAAGGAGTTGATGATATGGAGCAACCAACAAAGGTTTTGGGAGAAGAAGACACTTCAATGGTAAGACAAGAAGAAGTAAACCTTGAGTAGATTGATGAATTGTCATGTTCCATGGAAGATGATGATGATCAACCTATAACACAAGGTAAAGAAGAGGTGCCCACTAGCCAACATGATGCTCCACAAGAAGATGGCAAGAATGTTGATGAACTTCAAGCCCTTTATATTGACTATGAAGAGTTGGCATTCTGGGATGACCTTGAGAAATTTTGCTTGAGCTTGGATGATATATCTCCACTTCATGAAGATCTTGAGGAGAGTTTTGAAGATGTTACAATTGAACCTATTTAAGATCATGAAGCACCTCCATAGGAAGAGCAAGCTAAGCATGATTCATTTCAAAAATATCAAATGCATAAGATGGATGGAGAATACAAGGTGTCAAGAGAGATATTAAGTTTTGAATAACCTCTCCCATGCATTTAGCTGCTAGAAACACCAAAGTTTGATGGAGAACTTCCTCTTCAAAATGAATACAACCTTGATGATTAAAAACCACCTGAGGTTGAGATTGAATGTGAAGATAAAAATGAGTCTATAATCAATGGAAAACCACTTAAACCAAGGACCATGTTTACCATTCAAACCAATCAAGAGGAGTATGTTTCTATTAAACACATGTTCTTGGCTATGAAACCAAATGAAGTCAATGCAAGCACCATTGGAAGTAAGCAAAGTTTTGAACAAATAAGGACAAGTCCTAAGTGGTAGCTTGCACCTTATTTTAGTTTAGTTCAAGGAGATGGTATGAAAATCTTTCCTTTTGATCCAGGAGGATCATTTCTATCTATCTAGTTTGTACACTTTAGAGTGGTTTATTTCAGTTATCTTGTGTTTCCTAAGTGCTTCATGGCATAAGTATGTTTCTTTCCTTTTGTTGGTGTGTGTCAATCAACTTGTTTCCCTTGAGCCAAAGGTCTGCTCAAGTCAATTAGAGTGCTTATATGCATGACTCCATGCCCAATGGAAGGATTAGGCAACTAGTCTTAGGCATAACAAGCATGACACCCCTATGAATTACCAAGAATATTGACCAAATTTGACTATAAGTAAAATTTTGGTCAACCCCTACTATTTTAAACTTTTATAGAAATTTTCATGTGTACTATGGGGTCATCTATTGTCCTACATGTCTCACATACTCTTTCCCTAGTCCTTGTTGAAACCCATCCTCCTTGTACTGGCTCAGTGAATAAAAGTCAACATTGGTAAATTATGTTCAAACTTATTCAAAGGCTCAATTTATTTTATAAATGTCTTAAAATTGTTTTTGATAGGTTTCAATGTGTTTACAAGTCATAAATTGACCACTTGCTAGGTTTTAGGTGCTAAAAAGGTCATTTGGCCACCTTTTAGCTTGATTAAATGACTTTTGAGGAATTTCAAATTAAAATATTTGTCCCTAAGATGGATTAGAATGTGGAGGTTAAATGATGTCAGAATCATGTCAAGTGGCAGTTACAAGTCTGTTATGATCATGAAATGGTAGTTTTTCCTCAAAAATAGGAGTTTTTGGGCACTTGCATGGATTTCTCAAGTTCACCATCAGTTGAAAACATGGTGGAGTGTCTCTTAACCTCCCCATAGGTCATTTCCACATTTGGTTTTTATAAAATTTCATATAAGATCTATTTCCAACTTTTTTTCCTTCATTTTCCATTGGTAAGCCAAAGAAGAGCAGATTCAATCACTTGGCATGGGTCGTATAGGTAGAATTGGGAAGAGTGATTTTGGGGGTGGATTTTAATATAATTTCACTTCATCTTTATAAAAATAAGTCTCATATTGGTGGCTCTTCCTTTGTGAACAATCAATTTGACTGTAGGTAGCTTTTTATGAATTTGCATTCAAGAGGGGTGTAAGTTTGCATATGTTTCTTATTTTCAAGAATTTAGGCAGCTATTTGAGTTTTATTAGGTGTTTTTAGGTGTTAATAAGTCTATCTCAATTATATTTATAACACCCAACACTTCTCTTTCATTTCCCTTGAAGGAGGATTCTAAATTGTGCTTGTTTTCCAAATTGACAGCTATATATGGGTAACCTAAGTTTTGCAACATGAAGGAGAGCTCCATGGGAGGTTTCAATGATATTGCATTCATATTTGAAAATTTATTTCATTAAATTTCCATTGTGAGATATAAATTATTACTCCTTCAAATCCATATTGCTCATATATTCCCTTGTTCACTACCTGTGCATTTACAGTCATCTTACACAGGGTTTTCATGAGGTTGTACAAAAGAATGAATCATAGAACATATGATGGAACTCATAATTTATAAATATCATATCCAAATGTTCATATTTTTCATGTCATGGAGGTTTAGAGGCTATGCAAAGTGGAATTTTCACTTCAAATAATGAGTTCATATATTTGGTCCCACAGTCCCCAAATGTTGTAAACAAAGTTCTTAGGTGTTTTTGAGGTTTTCATATTGAGAGATAATGGTATTTTCAAAGGATCCTTATAGGTTCACCTTGTATTCCTATCCACCCACAATAACCATGCCAATTTTGAGGGGCAGAGGGTGAGTGGAAGATGGATATTATAAGGCCTAAAAGTGGCTAAAAACTACTAAAAAGGGGTAGTGATGTCTACAGGACGCTGATGGAAAGGTGACATTGCACTTCAAAGTTGAAATTTATAGCTATTATATCAAGTTTTAATGGTCCCAAATTATCCAAATGGCAATCATGAGCCAATATAACAAGCCCAAGGTGAAATTTGATGTTTTTAAACCTCTCATGTAAACCCCCTATCTATATAGGTATGGGAACACTCACCTACAGTAGGTTTGCAAAAAGTTCATCTCAGTTTGGGATAACAATTACCAAATTGAAATGATTGAGGTGAATTGGATATTTTTAAGGTACTAGGCCTAGGGTGGAAGTGTTTCTTATAAATAACATGACCCAATGGAACTCAAACATACCTACAGGCCCCTAAATCCATGAAAACACAGTCAGTCTTAAAGAAATATAGACAATGAGGTAGAAGTTTGGAGTTTGAATTATGTTTGAAGCCTTCAAAAATATGTAGGTGAAAGGATTGAAATGTGACCTCAAGGTGACCTATGTAATGAAATTACTTAGATGTTCACACAGAATGATTTTATATCACACAAAATAAGCAAATATGAGAGATCACACAACAATATTTGACAGCAGTGCAGAATACTGGATAATATAACAAAGCCACTTCGAGGGGGTAACCTCCACGATAATGCACTAAAATTATAATACTTAACATAATGAATAAAGACTAACCACTACCTATTATATATAGTCTACTTAGCTAAGGTTATTCCATAGGCTAACCTATCTAAGAACATAGAGAAATGTAACAAGTATATAAAAGAAGTATGTAAGCCATACTTCAGCCACACATATCCCTAGACACACCAATTGTTAAGGGCATAACAATCCCCTCCCCTTCAAAACAATATTGTTTTCAACATTGTGGCAACTCTGGATGTTGTTGCATAAATGCTTCATCCTCCTAAGTGGCATCTTCACATGGTAGAGTCTTTCATTTGATCAAGTACTCTATAATCACTTTGGAATGCAATTGTTTAGTGCACATGTGAAGGATCACCTCAAGATCAAGAACAACTCTAAATTCCTCATCCAATTATGGTAATTCTGTTTGAATGGAAACCCTATGTTCAATGACTTTTTTCATGCATGATACATGAAATATAGGATGTACGCGAGTGGATGAAGGAAACTCTAACTTGTAGGCCACACTACCAATTTTTTGCAAAATTTGACAAGGCCCATAATACTTAGGGGACAGCTTGTTATCCTTCTTTTTTTCTTTAATTACATCTTCTTATATGGCTACAAGTGAACAAAGACCCAATCACCAATGTCAGAATTCCTCTCACTTCTACATTGATCTGCCTATCACTTCATGCGAGTCTAGGCCATAGCTAAATTTTCATGAAAACTTGTAAGGACTTCCTATTGATGGTGAATATGTTATTCAACAACATGAACCTTAGGATTGACCTTCAAGGTTGAAGTGATGGATGGAGGGTGGTATATATATAGTACCACAAAAGGAGACATTTTGGAATAACTATGAACAAAAGTATTATACCACCATTCATTAAGTGCTAACCAATTAACCCATTTATTCTATTTATCAGAAACAAAACATCAGAGATAGCTTTCCAAACATTTTTTCACTACCTTAGTTTGTCCATCAGACTGAGGATGATAGAATGAACAATGAGCCAACTGGGTGCCCAAACATGTAAATAACTCAATCCAAAAATTACTAGTGAAAATGGGATCTCTGTCACTGACAATGATCTTAGGGGTCCCATGTAATTTATGAATTGTATTGAGAAAAGTAGAAACTACTATAATAACAACAAATGGTTGTGATAAAGAACAAAAATAAACATACTTAGATGATCCATAATAATCATGATAACATTTTGACCATCAGATCTTGGTAACCCTATAATGAAATCCATATATACCTCTTCCCAACACTTGATAGGGAAGGATAAAGGTTTTAAAAGACTTGGGGTTTTGATGGTTTTACCTTTGTTTTATTGATAGATCATACATTCAACCACATATTCCTAAACATCCCCCTTGAGTCCTTCCCAAAAAAAATCTTGTTTGATTATGTGATAAGTTTTCAAAAATCTTGAATGACCCCCAATTGGAGTTGAATGAAGTTCTTGAAGGATGTTTTGTTTAAGAAGAGAATCCTTACATATGTATAATTTATCTTTATACCATAATGCATTACCCTTCTATGTGAATTTTTCAAATCCATATAAACCTTGCTGAATATTTTGAATCAAATCATGGGTAGCACTATCATGTTCCCATTTTGATCATGCTTCATCTAGCCAATCTACCTATAAAATGGTTATGGCACATAGCAATACCTCAACTGATTCATCCTTTTTGGATAGTGCATCTACCACCACATTTTCCTTGACTTTTTCTTAGACTATTTCAAAATCATAGCCTAACATCTTAGGTACCCATTTTTATTGTCCTTCAGATGACAACTATTGTTCCAAAAAATATTTGAGACTATCATGATCAGTCTTTACCTGAAAGTGATGACCCATCATATAAGGTATCCATTGTGTATTGCATGTAAAATGACCATCATTTCCTTCTCATAGATGGGCTTGTGCTGATTTTTACCTTTTAGTTGAAGACTTTCAAATTCAAGTGATTTGCCTTCATGCATGAGTACAACACCCATAACACACCCAGATGCATCACATTCAACCACAAAAGTCTTGGAAAAATTAGGAATGGCCAATACTGGAGTAGTGCACATAGCCATTTTAATTGTTCAAATGCCTGAGTAGCTACATTAGTCCACTAAAAGGAGTCTTTATTCAACAAAGAGGTGAGTGGGGCTGCAATACTACCATAATTTTTGGCAAACCTGTGATAGTAACCAGTTAGCCCCAAAAAATCTTGTATTTGCTTGAGTGTCTTTGGAATTGGCCAGTCTACCATTGCTTAGATTTTTATAGGATCCACTTTCACTCCTTCATAAGAAACTAGATGACCCAAATATTCAACCTCACAAGCCCCAAAAATACATTTGAAAGGTTTGAAATACAATTGATGTTGTTTCAAAATAGAGATTACATGTTTCACATGTTACAAATGGTATCTGTAAATGAGGATATCATCAAATAATACCAAAAAAAAATTCATCAAAAATGGCCTAAAAATAGTATTCATCAAACTCTAAAAAGTAGATGGTGCATTTGTTAGACCAAAAAGCATAACTAGAAACTCACAATGGCCCTCATGAGTCTTAAAAGCTATTTTGGGTATGTTATCATCACGAATTTGGATTTGATGATACCCAAAATGCAGATCTAACTTGGTAAAATAAAAATCACCATTCAATTCATCTAGCAAATCATCAATGATAGAAATAGGAAACTTATCTTTGATAGTGTGCTTTTTGAGTTCTCTATAGTTAGGGCACATCCCCTAGGTGTCATCTTTCTTTCTCACCATGACAACTAATGAAGAATATTTTCTTTAGCTATGGTGAATGATTCCTGCATCCAACATCTCATGTACCATCTTTTCAATTTCAATTATTTGGGTATAGGGATACATGTATGGCCTGATGTTGGGTGGTATACTATTAGGAATAAGTTTTATAACATGATCATGCGTATGACTAGGTGGAATTCATTTTGGCATATCACCAAAAACAATAAAATGGGCATCAATCACTTGTTGTAGATCAAGAGGTGGAGATGGCTGAGTTGGTTTTACTTCTATGGAAAACAAGGGAGCTATAAATCCTTCAACACCCTTACAGAGAATCTTTATCATTTGATGGGATCTAAAAAACTATGGAGATTTATCCATTAATCCCCTTAGCTCAAATGTCCTATCTTTAGAATGAAAATGCATGAATAATTCTTGGAAATTCATCTCAATAGTGCCCAAAGTGGTGAGCCATTGTAATCCTAGAATAATATTAGCTCCACCTATGGGAGTCACAAACATAAGAGAATCTAATAAGTAGTCTCCCATGGCCAACTTAATACTATGACATTTTCTTGAACAACTGATAGTACCACCATCTGTAATCATAACCTAAAATTTTGGAGCTGGATAAATGAAATAGTTTAATGAGCAACCAACTTAATGTTGATGAAGTTGTGTGTGCTCCCAGAATCAATCAAAATAGTGACCTTCTATTTCTTAAGGAAACCCATCACCTTAAGAATTTGGGGAGTAAAAATACCTGAAAGGGAATGACAATAAATAGTAGGTTGACAGTCTTTAGATTCTTCCTAAAGATCTTCTACATCCTCACCATGTACTTCTTCATCATCATTGGCACCTTCAATGTAAAATAACTTCTTTTCAGCACAATGATGGTCTTTGCTCTATTTATTTTTGCAACCATAAGATAACCCTTTGGCTCACTTCTCCTCAATTTTTCATTGTGTTAATCTGGTGGGATATGGAAATGATGGTGTTGGAAAGGTGTGATCTTGACCAGTAGTGAAAGTTTTATTTTTGGCCATCTCTTTTTCTTCTGCGATACATGTCCTAGAGATAGTTTATGATACAAATGTTAGGTTAAACATTCAAACCTAAAATTGGATGCTATCTTTGAGGCCACCCAAAAATAGATCAGTTAAATTATCCTTAGTGATATCTTCCACTCGTAAAGAGAGATTTTGAAACTAATGAATTTAATCCTTCATAGTTTTTGATTGCCATAGTTTGGATAATTGGTTGAAATAGTTCTTAGAGACATTATTCCAATAATGAGCCAACAACTCCTCAATGAAAATAGACCATGTAATAGGAGCACCATTCTTTTTCTTTTAAGCACATAACTAGTGATACCAAATGAATTACTCAAGTTCCAGATATAGAGATGCCACTATCACCTTCTAAGATCTAGGGGTTTGATGCATCTCAAATAAATTCTCAATTTGGGTAATCTAAGTGAGAGGATCCTTATCATCAAACTTATGCATGTCCACTTTTGGCAACATCAGTTTCAAACTAGCATGGGAGTTGTTGGTGTTGAGAGGAGGATTTGAATGCTAAAGTGGAGGGTTGTTGGGTTGAAATTGAGATGTAAGGGGAGCCAATTGTGTAGTGATATGATTCAATTCATTTTGAACCCCATTAATCTCTTCGTGCATCCTTAAAACATCAGCTTGGACTACAACAAAGTCATCATGCCTCACCAAGTTATTTATGTCCACCTAATGCTAAGAAATCATTGGATCTGAAGTACTAGATTACATGTCATCGATAGAAGGATTCTTAGGAGTTTCTTTCCCCCTTTTCTTCCCTAAGTACTAGGACCTACCATATACAAACCCTAGGAGGGTTTTTACCCCAAAAAAGTGTACTAGGAGATGGTACCATTGAGATCGCCTTGCCAAGATGAATCTAATAATTGCCTTTGCACACTAGGGTAAAATTTTGGCACCAAAAAAATGTACTGACAGAATATACCATTACAATTATCTCATCAAGATGAATCCAATGACTACAACTATGCAAAGGGAAATTTTTTCTAGACTTTTTTAATATTTTTTTCAAAAAAGCATTTCGAGCAATACTATGCTGAAAAAAATTAATTATTCTCAAATTACAAGTTATGTTTTTTTGCTCCCACCACTCTCAGAATCCACGCCTCACCAAATCCAAAAAATGCCATAGGAAACATGCCCAAATCAAATATCTGATACCACTTGTAATGAAATTACTTAGATGTTCTCACATAATTATTTTATATCACATAAAATAAGCAAATATGAGAGATCACATAGCAATATTTGATAGCAAAGTAGAATAGTGGATAATATGGCAAAGCCACTTTGAGGGGGTAACCTATGAAATAATTCACTAATATTAGAATACTTAACATATAAATAAATAGTAACTGTTACCTCCTATATATAGTCTACTTATCCAAGGTTATTTCATAGGCTGGCCTATCTAAGAATGTAGAGAAATATAATAAGTATATAAAAGAAGTATGTATTCCACAAGTCAGCCACACATATCCCTAGACACACTAATGGTTAAGGTCATATAAACCTATAAAACATGGAGAGAAGGTCCAAAACCATCGAACAAGCTCAAAACATGACCTATAGCCAGGGTTTTAAGGGCATGTCTCAATCTTTAAGGAGTATGGCCTAATCTTAAGAGTAAAGGTGCATTGGTGTAAAAGATGAAGTTTGACCTTGGAAAATGGTGGATGAAAAATATCATGAGATTATAAACATAGAAATAGTTTTAAGTTTGTTCTTATCCCATCATCCAAAGCTCAAGAGTACCTATAGGTAGGCATAAGATGCATAAACTCGGTCAAGGCAGGGGCATTCTCTTTGAGGACCCAAACATGAGATTATGCTAGTTTGAAGGCTTCTAAGAAAAATTCAATCATGAGGAGGGTATATGACCTAGGAGGCATGAATAATAGGTATATAAACATAAAAACCAAATGTTATAAACTCTAAATAAACACCTACAAATGTCTTAGTTCAAGTAGATAGTGAGTTGGAGAGTGTCTCCATTGATGTTAATGTCACCCAGGGTCAATTAGTGGGTGAATAATCCTATAGAGTGAAGATGTAGTTCTAAAATATGTGTTAAATCATTTTTTTAATAACCAATACAATCCATAACATCCATGGGCAGGAGCCTAAGAGTGTCTCAGTCTTCATCAAACAGTGAGCCTATTCTTAGGAATGAGAGAACTTGGTGTAAAGGATTGAAATCCAACTTGGAAAAATGATGAATGATCACTCATTTGTAAGTTTTGACATAAATAATAAGCTTTTATGGTGTCTTAAAATCATTAAAATATCTCAAGTAACCTACAGTCAAGCCTAAAATAGAGATCTCCCTATGGGCAATCATAGACCAAGCAAGGTTTCCAAGAGCATGAGGAAGGGTTTAAGGGGAAAATAAAATATAACATGGTTTGATTGGGATTTTATAGGCATTAATAACCCTTAAATATAAAAATAAAACTCAATTCAATACCTAAAGCATCCAAACACAGTCATACTCTGCCTGCCTTCATAGATAGCTTGATTCATAAATTCTGCCTTGGAAATATGTGAATATGGAGGTCTAAATGGAAGATTTAGGTGCCAAAATTTTGTACATAGTAACCTTAGTATCCCTATGAACCTATAAAATAATCATATTTTATCGTATGAAATGGGAAATCCTCTCTCTTTTGTCTTAGAGTAGGGTTTGTTTTAGTATGCATGAAGGGACAATTTGAAGGAAAAGGAGTGAAATTGGTGACCAGAAGGAAAGAAAAGATAAATTTAATGTTTTTTAATCTATAAAAAACCTAATAAACCTTGATAATTTTTTTTAAGGTAAACAGGGTACCCATACCACAAAGGTTGCAGTCACAATGAAGTTTATTCCTAGTGGAAAAATGAAAAAAAGGTGAATTGGAAGTTGCTTGAAAGGTAAATAGGTTTGTTTGAGGTGGATTTTTATTTTATAAGATTTTATAGACCTTAATATATAATTTTAAAATTAATTTTAATCTTATTACTCACCCAACATCCATTTTCCTTATCTAGCATGCAAAAAGACCTAGACTAGTCTTTTGGCCATTTCAGAGTTTTCATACTTCCAAAATGAACCAAAAGCTAAAATTTTATATGAAACATGGTATGGGTCATTTTAAATTTAATCAAACATTTATAGGAGCTTTCACATGTACATGAGCCATTTTTGAGCTTTTCTGGTCTTATAGGCTAAAGAGGCCTAATTAGGCCTAATTGGGAGGACTAATTGATCAACAAACACACTTTCCTTGGGTGTTGAACCATGAGAATTGGTAAATATAAAAATTATTTAAAATTGTGCTCAAAAATTTTCTAATTTAGTCCTTTAAGTTTGTGAATTCTCTTACACAAGTTGATTTGTGCAAAAATAGGGCTACAAGAAGATAAGGCCTAATGAAGGCTCTATAGGCAAAATGGGATTTTGGTGAAAGCTTGATGATTCCAAATGTATTTTTTTCAGTAAAATATTATAAAAATAGGCCTTCCATGAATAAATATTTCACTAATTGATCTAAATCCAAATTTTAGCTATTTTGGCCAAATTAGGCCTAATGAGACAAAGGGGCCTTGTGACACCTAAGAGAGAAATTGATGATTTAAGGTGATGTAAATATTTGAAATGATTCAATAAGGTTTAAAAGTTTCCTTGGGATTAAAATTTAACTATCCAAGAGAACTCATGGTCAAACTCTTTCCTTTTGCTACTTATCAAGAAGGAGTTTCAACACTCAAAGATGCTTGTGCAAGAGTTTCAACACCACATCAAGGAAGGTGCTTATTTTGGGATGTAAAAATGTCCAAATAAGTTAATTTATGTATCCTCCATATAATTTCCATGAAACACTTGTCCCTAACCTACTTTGAAGTGCTCTTGAAAGCCCATCATGAAGGCAATTTCACAAGGGAGAATGATTGAAAAGATTGTTATGTCACACTTGGAGAAAAGGCTAATTGGGGAAAGAATGATGCGAAAATGAGTTTCATAACTCCTTTTCCACCTCATTTATATTATTTTAACTTATCCTCACATTTGGACACTTGTCCTTGTGCCTCTTCAACTTCTCTTCTCTCTCTTTTCTTCCAAATTCTATAAATGTGAGCCATCTTGGATATTGTAAGGGAAAGCACATCTAGTATGGCAAGGCCCTACTAGTATGACATTTAATTTTATCTTTAAAAATTGAATAAAATTCTGATTATTATTTAATAAAAAAAATTCTAAGTGTGTGAGTGATGTATAGTGGAGCTAAGGGATGGTGTCATCCTTACTCCTCTTTATCCTTCATGTTTAAGCAAGAGTTCTAATTTTAACAGGTCATGTGAAGTGTACAAATGTACTAGGCTCCTCTTAAAGTATTAAATTGTCTCTATGGTGTTAAATATTCCCCTATCTTATTTATCTTGTTGATTATCTTATGCATGCCTACCTTCACATTGAAACACTATGTTAGGATCCTTTAATGCCTAGAATTGATCTTGGAAAGCTTTGTTATTTCTTAGGAGTGTGATATTATATGGGATATGTCTTGGTGTATCACTTATATAGTGTAGTTTTCTTTCCTTTCAAACTCCTAACCCTTTTCCCATAAACAAGTATTATATTAAGTGATAAGCACTTCGAGAAGAATTTAGGGAGCTAGCCCTTTCAATCCTAGAGATTCATCTCTCTTACAAGTTCCCACAAACTTGAGAGATGATTCCATGTTGCATCAAATTTTAGGAGTCTCATAGATCATCCTAGGGTGCAAAAATTTGATGACAACAGTGATCACATGGTAAAGAAAGATTACTAAGGGGGGCAAGGTTAGTATAGCCAAGTCACAATAATAATTTCTTGTGTTGTTGAAATAAGGGAGAAAACAAACATGAGAAAATATAAAGACCTCCATGAAAATAAATGAACTGATAAATATAATCATGTAATCATGGAAAGCATGAAAATATTCCATAAGAGAAGATGAAGTAAATGAAACCATATACAATACATAATTTGAAATATAAAGATCCATGTAAGATAGATAAGTGAAGTAAAATTTGAAATAGAGTCAAATGATATAAGATATAAATAAAAGTGGATCACAAGTCCAATTCAAAATCATAATGAAGAATAAATTGAAATAACACCATGTTGTGTTCATAAATACTAATAAATCTGACCACAAATATTATCTATAACATCTGATATATCTCTATGAAGCTAGATCATAACTAACATAAGAGTCACATTGATCCTTAGGGAAAGCTATGAAAAGACCTCCCATTGAATATAATTAATAGAAAATGTAGGTATGGTTGGAATTTCATGCTCATGAGGAATCTCATCCATAGAATAATCAAGAAGGGGAATATATGCTTGAATAGGAATGTAAACTATGGGATAATGAGGTGGAACCACTATTGGAGAAGGTGTAGGAGGCATAAGATCCATAGGTGAAGAAGGAACCATAGGTGGAGTGGTAGCCATAGGTAAAGAAGGAAGAGCCTTATTATGTGTATGAATTATGGGAGGAGTAACAGTGGATACAAGAATGGTCATGAGGTGATCATGAAGATGCTACTGGAGGATGTAGCAACTATCAGTGTGATGGGTATTACACTGATGTCAAATACAATATACCTCTCCATATTTTGGAATATACTCAGGTAAAAACTTGGGAGTAGTTATAGCCTTGTCTTTAGGCTGAGGAAGGGTAAGATGCAATGTGTTGATATATTATCAAAGATTCTGAAAAAGGGTGGAAGAGTGATCATTTTTTCCATGAAATTAACAAATATGTTTGGTAGTATACTTTAAGGGTCTCCTAATAAAAGGAGTATAATCATAAGTTGGGTAGCCGATATAACTGGTAGTCTCTATTCTAATGATAGGAAACTCTATGAATATCATAGTAAGGTTGATCATCCCAATGGGAAGCTAAGGGATCAAGCTATAACAAAGGAAGAAGGCCATTGCCAAAGGGAGGTAGGGCTAGTGGAGAGAATAGCTTAGGCTCATCTGAAGGAGAAGCATAATAAAATATAGGTTAAGGCTTAGCTAAAGGTAGAGTGGGAGCTTGAACCAAACTAGGCTCAATTGAGGGAAAAGCAAGATGTGCATAGGGCTTAAGGATGGTAGCAAGCATATCTGGGGGAAACAGGATATATGGATTCTATTATCTATAAAAATGATAAGGACCAATCATAACATGATTCATGAGCATGTTACTAAGAGGCTCTATCAAAACTAGAGGTGTGTTATTTGATCACTCCATATCTATCCTATGAAAATGAGGAGGAATGCTAAAACTAGTAACTACACAAGAAGGAATATGATAATATGAATGGAAAGACTAAAACAAATAAGAATGATACAAAAAAATCTTGGCATCTATAGCCTAGACAAGTCTTCCTAGAAATGGATCATCTAAAGTATAACCATCATCATCATTGGGTGTATGAATGTCGATGGTGTAATTAGGTATGATATTCTCATCAAAAGTGGCATGATGAATATAATGATAGGTCTTGGTTAATACCATGGGAATATCATCGATAGGTGTATGATGAGAACATGGATTCAAGGATGGTGGAAGCTGGGCAATGAGATGAGGAGATAAGTCCAAAGTTTTGATCTTAAGGTTGATTTCATCTGGCTCATCATCATAAAACTATAAGATATTAGGTGGTATTTTCTCAATGAGTTTGGGGTGACCATGATAACCTCGAGTAAAGTTGACTAGAAAATTGAAATGTTGAGATTATTTGAATAAAACACTTGTCAAGGGTTCAAGGGTTAAAATTTTGAATACACCACGTTCTTGGAATTGTTTAAAATTCCAAGGGTTTGTGTCACCTTGAATCCAATAGATATCACCATTGTGGGGAAACTTGACACATTAGAAGGAAAAGAGGTGACATACCTCATTCAAGGAGTTTAAGGCTCTCCAATCAAGATGTTATAGGAAAGGGGAAAATTAAATATCATAACCTTCACTCAGATAGTGATAGGAGGGATGGTAATATGAAGCCACACACAATCTAAAGCATGCATTTGCCTTCTATCATAACATTGGCATGTACTATGTGTGGACTTAATATTACACTCAGAATATCCAAGAGTTTTAATGTAATTGAGGGAGGTGACATAGGTACCTAAACCCTCGTTGATCAAACCACACTTGACTTGGATATCACCTATTTGAGTGCTTATAAAGAGTGGAGGATTGATTTAATAATTTTGGGAATATTGGAGTCTTATTCCTAATTTAGTTAAGGGTCTAGAATAGTAAATAAATAAATAATATTTAACTAATTTAACCACTTATTTGTATTTTTAACATTTCTATAAATAGTAATAAATATGAAGAAAATGAGACAGCTTAAAATAAATTGAAACAACTATTGTAGGGTCTGATATTAGTTGTGCATGACTGGGACAGTGTCAAAAATTAGGATCTATCTTTTTGTTTATGAAAGCATAGGAGCATTGAAATAGGACACCCTATATTCTAGTGCTATTGTCATCTTCTACCACTATTGTCCAAATTGCTCACATAGACTTGAGTTTTTTGGGTTTTGTTTGTTGTCCCTGTGTGAGCCTACCTATGAAATCTCAATTGTTAAAAGTATATATAACTCTTTGTAGAGTTTATTTAATCTTCAAACCCTAGACTTTATTGTGCTTTGATGAAACTTGAGAAATAAGGTGGGGTTAGTGTGTGCATGATGCACTAAATATGTATCCACACCCTGTATGTGGTCATGTTGCCTACATACCAATACTCTAAAGAGGGATCAAGCCATATGTAGTTATTCCAAATAATTTTATTTGTGTAATAGTGTAATGTAGATTGAAAATACCTAAATTAGATGTGCTTGAGGTGGTTAGCGACTGGTGTGAATATTTTGATATGCTTGTAGCTGTATTGGATAGATGTATGCAAAGACTAGGAAAATTTACCTCAATAGTTTTGCTTATATTATTTCTTGCTTTGTATTATTTTTCAACCTCCTTCTAAATGAAATTTGAATGGGATTTTATAGAGAATGGGTTGAATTTAATTGTGCTAGGATGACAAGATGAAAGATAGGAACTAGAAGGAAGTAACCATTGGAGCTTAAAATGAAATTGGATAAGAGCACCAAAATAGGACACCCTATGGTCTGGTGCTATAGTCCAATTTGGTCACTCCTATCCTATAGGTGTAAGACCTAAGGGGATAGGATTGGCCTAGGAAATGCTACCTAGCTAAGGTGAAATGACTATTTGGAAAGCTCAGGATGACGAGGAATAAGCAAAAAGGTGTCTAGAAGGGTCATGAGAGCATGTAAGAGATACTTATGGGTTGGGTGTCACAAACCATACTCAAGATACCAATTTTTACATTTTATATGACTAAATTCCCCCCCATTTATTCTAGTGATACAACAAAGTGAAATATTAGGATAAAAGAAAAGTAGAAAGCATACCTGAACTTACCTGTAAGGGTGAAGCTCATGAAGTTGTGTGATGTTGGGTGTGCATACAGAGAGCATGTTGTGAAGTGTAAATCTTCAAGATAAAATAAAGAGTAGATCATTTCTTACTAGATATACCATATTTAAAATAAGAACATACAAAAACTGAGTAAAATAAAGAGAAAGAGAAAGGAATAAATACACCTCATCAAGTACGTGAACCAATAAAAAACCTATTGTGATGTTGAGTGATGTTAGGTATGTGATGTGCCAAAAGTAATATCATGAATGGAGTTGAGTGCTCAATTCCCCGAGAGTGATTCAAGAATACAAAGACTGACCCTTTCACTCCATCATTACCCACTAAGTGAAGTTATGTGTTCATGCATGTGTTAATCAATGTTTGCACTATGTGTCTAATCCTTTTGAGTAGGTGGCTTAAGAATATAGAGGATATATAGTCCTTTGGCTCCATCATTGCCCCATGAAGTGAAGCTATGAACTAATACTAGTATGAATGTGTGTCATATGAGATGGCTTCTAATGCTCATGAATGTTCTATAATCTGATAATGTGGTGTGGATATCCGATTGTGTGATGGAAAATAAGCCACTCTTAGCTAATCAAAAAAGGTGAAAATTAGGATTGTATGAAAGTCACTCTAAAATTAGGAAATAGGCTTATGTGGAAGCCACTCGAGAATGATACCAACCATCTACAGATGGAATAAGGCATGTAACATGCTAAAAATGTTGGGTAATGCCAAAAACTATAAAGAAGAGAAAGCAAATGTGCCGCTCACTTTTCCACTAATCACTGGTGCCTGTAACATGGATTTGGATATAAAAGTTATACCAACTACCATATCTAAAATTGGAAGCAAAATCCATCATACCACACATGATGTCCCCTATATCTAGATTTTTTGAGAAAAATAATACTAAAACTATTTATTCTTAACTAAATTGTAACTAGCAAAATTGTAATTGGTCTTACCTTTCTATTTATTTCTGAAAAATATGTTTTTTTTGTTGTTTGGAAAAGAGCACCAAAATAAGACACTTTATTATCTGATGATGTAGTCCAAACTTGGTGCTCTTGTCCTATGTTGATTCTAAAGACTATTCTATAATTATCATTTTCTATCTAGTCTGTTCTACCTAGTTTTAAGTTTGAATACTATTTTGGGTGTTTTAAAATATATTTTTTGACTGGTTAGAGGGTCTAATCTCTATGATAAAAAATCTTATTTATTACCCCCTCTTTTGAGGGTAGGAATGAATACCTTGCAATGACTATCCTCAAAATAAAGAGCCCTGCAAGTGTGTTATGCTACAAAAATACATGATATAGCAATGATAATTGATATGATATCTCAAGATATAGCATGGTTTATATGAGAGATTGTTAAATCAATAGGGGTATGCCTAGATAGATATAATAATGTAATAGCATGTGCAATATAGTGAAATAGAATTATAATTCTAGTTAGTTGTTAGTTTTTAGTTGTCAAGGAGGGATGGAGCATGATGTCCATCATGACATCCAATAAAGCAAGAGAATGTGTGATGTGGATCATGGCATTGCAAACAATTGAAAAGCAAACAAGTAAACAAGCATGTAAGGCATGGAGCAAGAATCATACAAAAATAGCCAAAGGGCCAAGTAAACAAGGGACATGGGCACATGTCATTCAAACTAGGAATCAAACATACAAGGCATGTTCAAATTCCACATGCACATAAAATTGAAAATAAGCAAGATTGACATGAGGGCCATAGGCACATAAAAGAGCAAAAGTAAAGGACATTGGCAAATGTCCTAATGCACACACAATAATATAATCAAAGTGTTCTTCCTAAAATCCATCACTTGCTTTTGAGGACAACAAGCCAAACATTTTGGTCCTGCAGGCCAAAATGGTCTCTTTCTTTCTTTCAAAATGTTCTGAGCAGTTAAGTTTTTCAAATATTCAAGCCTTTTCAGCTAAAGAAGTCATAGGTTCAATAGGCAGGCTTTCTTCAAAGGAAGTTCAAAACACTTAAGGCATTTCTTTAGTGTTTTGAGGATGGTTCAACACCAAGGTTCAATCAAAAGACTTAGCAGTGGGCTTCTAACAAACAAAATGAACCACTTTAAACCATTGAACCATTGAACCCCACCTCTACAAGGTCCAAAGGTTTAACAAGTTTAAAGGTTCAACAACTTTGTCAGACTTAAATAAAAGAAGGAATCAAAGAGAAAAGATTGAACAGTTGAACCATTGAACCTTGAACCAAAAAGAGTTCAAAGGTTTAACGAGTTCAAAGGTTCAAATGACTTAGACGGACTTAGAAAATCCAGAGAGTTCGAAGCTTCGAATAAATCAAAGAAATAAGGTTAAATCATTGAACCATTGAACCTTGAACCGAAATGGTTCAAAAGGTTCAAGGGTTCAAAGAGTTCAATAAGTTTGATAGACTTAGAGAATAAAAGCCTTAAAAGAAAGAGAATGAACTATTGAACCATTGAACCTTGAACTGAAATAGTTCAAAGGTTCAAAGGGTTCAAAGAGTTCAAATTTTGAATGGAAGCTTCGAGTGAATGGATGAAGTGGAAGATTCCAAAAAAAAAAGTTCAAATAAATGGTTCAACCGAAGAAGAAAAAGAGAAGGAACGTGGCCCTTTACGAAACATTGAACCTTTGAACCATTGAACCTTTGAACAAAAAGAGTGAAAGGTTCAATGTTCAAAGAGGTTCAAGGCGACCAATTATGTCCCTACAGACATCAATTTCAAGGTAATGAAATATCTGTTGATTTTTAAAAGATGCACACCTAGGAACAAACTCAACAACCAGCCAAAGAAGGAGCCAAAGGAGCCAGCAGAAATTGAGAAGATAACCTGAGAGCTCATATCACCAAGGAAGGACAAGACGTGGCAAGAAAAAAGAGAACAACTACATGAAATCTAGAAATATCTATAGGAGAGTTATTTCCAGTAGGTGGAGTAGTCCACCAGGTGGACCTCAGAGAACATAAACACTCAATGGTGCAGCCTATTTTTTTTATTAAATAAAGGCGAATGGATAGCTATGTAAGCGTCATAAAGAAGACCAGGTAACCCATGCTTAAGAAGAGACATTTGAGATGATTTAGAATGCCAAAGTTAAGGCTGATGACCTATTCCAACATGGCCCCTTCACAGCATTCAATGCAGCATGGGCCATTTCATGAAAACATGCACCCAAGTCTTTCTTTGGATGCTATATATTTGTAATCTCTCATAGTTCAAAGGGAGATCTCTCAATTATTATAAGTGAAGCTCTACCCAAATTGAAAGACAATCCTGAGACTTTGATCTCAAACTATTAATCATATTTTGTTAAATGAATGAGAAAGCAAGTGACCTTTTAAACTTTGTGTTGAACTAGCTTGTGTTATCTAGGAAATCATTTTTGTGTCTTTTTCCTAAATACAATCTTGCCCCTTTAATCAAATAAGAAAAATGAGTAGAAATAGCTAGAAGATGTCCTGAAGCTGACTATGGGAGACTTTGTGCTGCCAAAATCATCTTCAGTCTATGTTTTGTGTAAAGGATACTAGAGAGACTTTGAGCTCTCTTTATCCTTTGTTATCCTTTACTCTGTTGTAGTTTTAGGTGTAGATTTTGAGATGCATTTAAACCTATTGTGTTACTTTGTCCTAATCCTTGAAAGAAGCAATGAAATACTTTGGCCTTTCATGGGTTTCTTGTGGTTATCATTACTACCCAGGAAGGATTCTTGTTATTTGTTGAGTACCATTTCTAAAAGAAGAGAAATGCCTTTACTAATTACACCAAAATTCTCCTCTGTTCTATGAACATCATCTCTAAAAAAAGAGAGATGGATGGTATGTTTTCACCCCTACATGTATTTTTAGCATAATTATATTTAGTATTCTAAAGTTTATAGGGAACCTCCCCTTGATGAGAGGAGAGGTTTGTCTCAATCCAGCTGTGGCCACCACACCTGTTTCACCGTAGAAATATCCTTATGTTGTGGTTGATGCACCTATTTTGTCCTCAGTCAGTTGGTGACAAAATATTTACCCAACACAAAGGACATTGGAAAATTTCCTAAGGCACATACAAGAGACAAAATAGGAATTGATAAATGCAATCACATCTAGCTACATAAAGTAAGGAAAGAAAGCATGTAAATGCTAGAAATACTATCATATCTAACTAATCAAAGCAAGAAGAGAAAATATGCAAGACATGTAGTATAATACTATGTATATGCTAATAAATACTCAAGTTATATATACTAGTGAGTGTCGATAAAGTAATATATATAAGCTAGTAAGTGATGTAGGAATGACATAACTTGGATGGTGCAGTTATGTAGAATATTCCCCCAGTGGGTAGATATATTGATGTATGTCTTGAATGTAGAAGTAGGATACCCCATCAATGGGTAGATTGAAGCAATCAAGGATCTAGATGTCACTGCATATACTCAAATAAGATTAAGTGAAGCATGGTAATATAGATAAATCAACAAACAATAACATAAAACAACAAAATGTAAGTCTAGCATGGTAGTAGAAATGTAAATCATGGATAATGCATACAATTGAAATGTTTTTGGTATTTTAAGTTATTTCAATGTTTTTGTATTTTAAAATTTTGTATGGTTTTTGGTATTTTTGAAATTTTAAACTATTTACAATCAATCATAAGAAGACTATGTATAAGAAATTGAAAATAGGCTATATACAAGTAAGAAAAAAGAAATTATATACAATTAAGGCTAAGAAGAGACAATACTAACCGATGAGTCTCATGGGAGACTCCCTATCTTGGTTTCATGTATCAAGGAGAGGGATCGTGCATGATCGTTAAGCACAATGGAGAGGCTGAGATTATAACTCTAAAAGTTAAGTATATTGTAAATGCTCTTAAATATCTAAAGTAGAAACCAACTGTGGGGTGCCCTTGTAACTCTAATAAGTGGATACAACTTTAAGGATCTTAGGGACCCATCTGGTAGTAGGAGAAGCTCTCTGAACATGTGTTTTATGTTAGAGGTATGAGACCTCAATGATATTGTCTTGGGTGTGAATATTGTAGCTAGAAACTATCTAGAGTCCTGAAACTATGATTGATTTAAAAGAGGCCTCTATGGAAGTGTATGAACTCTCTATGCTTGAAAGGAAGGCCTTGACTATGTCTGAATCTGAACTTGAGGAAGAACTGTAGTTGGTAGAGAAGTTAAAACTAGTGACTATAAAGTAGAAGATGGATCTAAAGTGGGGAGTGGTAACTCATACAGAACTCCACAAAATATAATAACCTAATTAATGTGAATGAATTTCATATATCTATGAACTATAAAAGGTCCTACTTGAATTTCCTAAATCCATGGTTGACCAAGCAACATATGAAAGACTCATACACTAGGAACAATAGTAAAAAGTGTGGCCACATGTGTTGGACTAGCTTGTAGAGAAAGTAAAATCTCACCTAATGAACTCTGTATGTGCCCACTGAATCTATTGATAACTATGTCCATCAGGGTAATATCTTGCTATGAATATCCCAAATTCTATAATAATTTCATAGTGCACATGTTCTCACTAGATCCATTGTCTATGAGAACACTATGAATAGGATGATTATGAATGTAAGCCCTAATAAAGAGTTCATGATAATCCAAATCATCCTCAACTATCTCCTACTCTGATAAAGAGATCAAAGGTCTATCTAGAACCCTATAATTATACACACTAACATGTTACTCAAAGGATGTGACTCAACTAAAGTAACCTATATGTAACTGGTGGTAGATGTACATGATATTGATGGTGAACACCTGATGTGTCATCTATCCCTTGTTTAGAATGTTGTGCAAAAGTATTTGAGAAATTTTTTAGAGCATTATCTTGTGTTTGTTTTACCTATGGAGGCTCAACTAGAGTGCCAAGATCAATAAGCTTGCCATCTATCAAGTCTTGTATCTTATGTTTAAAACTAATGCATCTATTTGTTATGTGGCCCAGTGCCCTATGAAAGTTGTAAAATGCATTTGGATCATATCCCCGTGGAAGAGGCTTTGTTGGATTAACTTCTTGAATAGGAGGGATAGATATGATATTACATTCCAAAAGCTACTATAAAACTCTAGCTGAAAAACTTGGTAGATTGGTAAAGGTTCACCAAAGAGGTGTTGATAAAACCACTCAATGAGGGGGATTTGAAGTTGCATTGACTTTAAGTTGATTTTGACTTTTGTTATCATTGACCTTGAATTTGTATGGGACTTTTTTGGTACTCTTGTTTGTTGTTTCTGATATATTGTGTACTTGAGTTTTCCTATTGAAATTAATTTGACTTCCCTTTCCTTTAGTGTATGATATAACTCAGTGAAATGAGAGAACCTTTTAAACATTATTGATTCATGTAAAGCTGGTAGAAGACTTTGTTTGAAGAGATCTTGTAACTCTTGATTGGCCATGGGGATAGTCATCTTAGCCAAGATAGTCTTATATCAAAGAATACAATTTATGAGATGTTCATTTGATCTTTGTTTCTATTGTGCAACTTGGGCATAGGAAACATTATCACCAATGTTAATGTTAAAATAAGCTAGGAACATGTTGGCTAAAGGATTAAATGTGTTGACTAATTGATTCAGTAGACTATAGAACCATTGTAAATCATAATCCTTTAGACTCCATGAAAATATCTTGGTTAGTAGCCAGTCATTGGGCACATAGTCTGAACATGCTATGTGAAAAGCTCTCAAATGTGTCTCTAGATCTCCCTTACCATCATATAGAGTGAGCTTGGGTTGAATAAAACCTTGTGGCAAGGGTTTCAAAGTAATATGATGTGCCAATGGTGTATGCATTAGACAAAAAGATTCCAAAGCCTACATTGGTCTAGAAGCACCTTACTCAAGATATATCACCTTAAATTGAAGAGATTTTATCCCTTGCATAAGGGTAACCACATTAGGAGATAAAGATGTATTAAATATAGATGTTGGTGGCATAAAGGAAGGTTTGACTACTATAGGGGGTTATTGAGACATAGTTACCCCCATAGTATCATTTGTAACTAGTTTCTTTGAAGGAATGGAAGACTTAAGTTGCCTAACCTTTTTAATTTCCATGATAGATTGTAAGATAAGAGTATGATCTCAGGTTTGTTCCCTAAGTATTTCTCTAAAACTTTATATAATCAAGCCTTTTTTTAGGACAACATTATTATCAATAATAGGTGGAAGTGGATCAAGAACTTGATGTGGTGGATCATGAACATCAGTGTTTGTATCATCATTTTTATTCTCATACTGCTCATTGTCAAAATTATCCTCATATAAATTGGTTTAATCTATATGTGTAGTATCTATAAGAGAAAGTTGAGCCAAATTTTTATACATGGTATATGGTTGCGTTGAAATAATCTAGGTGAATTCAGGAGTGTTACCACTAAGTCTTGTACTTCATCTCAAAGGAAGAGATGTAAAGAGCTTAGGTGGCATAAGGAAAACAACTTGAAAAATGAAAGAGCAGATTAAATAAATATAATCTTATAGAAAATTGTAATATACATAGAAAAGGATACAAATCTCACAATTATGTAAGGTGATACCTCAAAAGCAATGGAACCTTGTATATGAAACTAGGGTTTTTTAAAATGATATATATATTTTTAAATCACTATGTAATTTTAAAAATTAATGTGAATTTTTGATTTAAATATGCAAGTTAAAAATTAGAAAAATATTGAAAAAACTTATGATTTAAAGGGACCTAGTATATGCAACTAGGGTTTGGAAGAAAATGGTTTTTTTTTTTTAATTACTATGAAATTTTAAAAATTAATGTGGATTTTTTATTTAAATATGCAAGTAAAAATTAGAAAACAAATTTGCCAAAACTCTTGTTTTAAAGGGACCTAGTATATGCAACTAGGGTTTGGAAGAATTTTTTTTTTTTTAAATTACCATGGAATTTTAAAAATTAATGTGAATTTTTTATTTAAATATGCAGGTAAAAATTAGGAAAAAAATATTGGAAAAATATTGGGACCTAGTATAGGCAACTAGGGTTTGAAGGAAATAATTTCAAAAATTAATAAGGTAAATTTTAAAAATAAAATGTTAATTTTTTATTTAAATATGCAAGAAAAATTAGAAAATTATTGGAAAAATCATAAAGGAATTTACCCTAGGGTTTTTATGTGTAAATGAAGTAAGTCAGGTTAACTAAATGATTTAACAATTTTGGGAATATTAGAATCTTATTCCTAATTTAGTTATGGGTCTAGAATAGTAAATCAGTAAATAATATTACAATAATTTAACCATTGATTTATGTTTTTAATCTTTCTATAAATATCAATAAACATGGAAAAAAATGAGACTTAGCTTAAAATGAATTGAAATGGTTATTACAAAGTTTGATATTGGTTGTGCAAGACTAGGATAGTGTCACAAATTAGGATTAGTTTTTCATTTTGTGAAAATATAGGAGCATTGAAATAGGACACCCCAGAGTATGGTGTTATTGTCCTCTTCTACCACTATTGTCCAAACTACTTGCAAAGATTTGAGTTTTATGGGTTTTATTCAATGTCCCTATGTGAGCCTACCTGTGAAATCTCAACTATTGAAAGTATAAAAAACTCTTTATAGAGCTGATTTAATCTTCAAACCCTAGAATTCATTGTGCTTTGATGAAACTTGAGAAAGAAGGGGGGTTAGTGTGTATAATATGTACTAAACGTGTATCCACACCCCTTGTGTAGGCACGCTACCTACATACCAATACTCTAAAGAGGGATCAAACCATATGTAGTTCTCTCACTTAATGTGCTTTGTGTAATAGTGTAATACAAATGTAAAATTGCTAAACTAGGTGTGCTTGAGGTGGCTAGGGATTGGTGTGAATTTTTGGATATGTTTGTAGTTGTATTGGATGGCTATATGTAGAGAATAGGGAAATTTACCTCAATGCTTTTTATTGTATTCTTTCTTACTTTGTAATATTTATCAACCTCCTTCTAAATAAACTTTGAATGGAATTTATATAAATCTATTGGTCATGGGTCGAATGTATTTGTGCTAGGCTGACAAGATGAAGGATATGAATCAAAAGGAAATAACCATTGGAGCTCAAAATGAAATTGAATAAGAGTGTCAAAATAAGACACCCTAGGGTCTGGTGCTATAGTCCAAGTTGGGTGCTCCTATCCTATAGGTGCAAGATCTAGGGGGATAGGATTGGCCTAGGAAATGCTATCTGGTTAAGGTGGAATGACCATTTGGAAAGCTCAAGATGACTAGGAATAAGTAAAAAGGTGTCTAGAAGGGTCATGAGAGCTTGCAAGAGAGACCTATGGGTTGGGTGTCACAAACTACACTCAAGCTACCAATTTTGGCATTTTATATGATTACAAGGATCATCCAGATGAAGCAAAATCTCATCTAGGATCATGGAATCAATAAGAAATTTTAGGGAGAAATAAGTGTTCATTATTTCATTAATGTGTATAGACATCTCTTCACATTGTTTCAAGATACTATCTTCAGACCCAAATAAGTTATCTTCATGTCTTGCTATGGGAGGATGAGGAATGTTCATTTTGAATAATAGTTGCATCAAGAATTTGTGATGATGAGGAGAATTTTGCATGAGTTTAAGAAAGGGTATTTGAGATGGGAGATTGTTAAGTTCCACAATAGGGTCCCATTAATCATAAGACATGGGGGAATATTAGATATAGGTGTGTAATGTTAGAAGATCTCATAGGAAGGAGGATTAGAAGTTCATTCAAACTTGTGTTGATAATATATGGTTGATTTAGTTTGAGTATAAATTAGTTGATTGTCTTTATATGATGGGATAGTTGATTGAGGTTTGTTTGGTGATTGATTTAAAGAAATTTTATTAGAAGGTTGAAGAATTTTTTTGATAGGTGTAGATGTTGGGGTAGTTATATTAATAGTATGAGAGGTATTATCCAATTGAGGTGTTGGAATTGGTTCTTAGAAAGAGATAAGGTCCTCTTGCCCCAACTATTCTAGATGAGATGAGGAAGAATCTTGGTTAACATAAAATGTTTGGGATGTTTGGTGCATGTGTGTAGGATTATAATCAATGAAAGTAACCACCCTTTGAATAGTATTCATATTTACCACATTCTCTTCAATATTTTGGTCTATAAGACTTTTAACATTGTTGGCGGAAGGAGTAGTCTTTCCATTATTGTCTTGATGATTATGAAGAGGATCTTTATAGATAACAAGATGAGCATTAGCCTAGTTTAAAGCTTTATTTTTGTTTTGTGTTTCATGAGCTTTAAATTCTATATCATAGGATTATTAGTGATAATGAATGAGATAATTGTGATCAAATTTTGGGCCAAGAATAAAATCCATAGCTAAATTATGTAATTTCCATAAGTCTCGTGAGAGTGGCCTCAACTTGCTTGAAAACAACAAAAAAAATTGGATCATACCATGATTTTATAGGATGAGTGGGGTCAAACTCTCATGTTAAAGGCCTTGGTAAACACTTTTAGAGTTTGTCTAAGGATAATTGTTTATGAACATTAACATTTCTTATTTGAGAAAATTGAAAATAGGGGTGTTGTTTAAATGGCTAGCATGATCCACAACATGGTTGGAAGTGATGGCTTAAATATTTTTAATGGTGTCATAAACATTTATGACACCATCATTGGTAGCATGATAATTTTTATTTTTAATAATCATGCACGTGCCCACAGGAGGTTGGGATGGTTCAAATTGGTACATGAGAAAATCTTGGGGTTTGTCTTTGTTGAGGGCTTCTTCAAAGGTTCTTGGAGAGAGAGTCCTAACTTGATATTGCAACTTTTAATAAAGAGAATTGGTGAATAAATGAAATATATTATCATCTGCCATGTTATGCTCTCACTTATTAGACAATGTCTTCCACCATTTGATGAAAACTTGTGTTGTTTTAGTTTCAAGTTTCTTAAATTTGATAAAGTGAGCCAAGGTATTCTTAGGGAGGTAAATAGTTTGAAACTCTTGTATGAGGGAATTAAATATATCTTCCAAGCTAGTGATAGAATGGGAATTGAGTTGATTATACCAATCTAAAGCATCTTTAGAGAGTGTTTTTTCCAATAGATTGCTAGTAGAAAAAGTATTTAGTTTGATCCAGTCTTTGTAGAGATTACCAAACATTTTTAAATGTAAATTAGGATCAGTTGAACCATTTTGACTATTGGTAGGTATGATACCTCCTATGTCGATATTGGAAAATTGAGGTGTAAGAGGTTCATTTTGAATATGTTTGATAATTTTGTTAATAAGGGGTGGTTGAAGAATGAGGTTGCCATGGGAATACTTAAGGTGGGGCAGGGGAGCATTTTGATTTTCTGCTCCCCATAGAACCTATTGAGGTTAATTTTAAAGGTGAATAAGATGATTTTGCATTTGTATCATTTTATTAGAATTATTAGTTTGAATTATGTTCATTTTATTAAGAGTTTACAATAAGAGTTAATGGGTTTGAGTGGTATTTTGACTAGTTTATGTGGCATTCAAATAATTAAAAATGGTATTATTCACTTGGGTTTCACTATGATTAGTGGCATGCATGACACTAATGGAATTATTGTGGAGAATGGGTCTTATAAAAGGTCCAATGGATGTTGAACCTATCATATTAGTGGACATACTTAGCATGGAGGTTAAAGAGATAAAATAAGAAAAGGTCATAATATGAGTACTCAAGATAAAAGGGAGGGGTTGAAAATTAAAGAATGTGTCAGCTCCAAATGATGAGAGAATGTCAGGGATAGTGAATGTGGTTTTTCTACTTCACCACTTATCATGAGAGTGTAAATAGTTGAAGGGTATTTTCACCTATGTTGAGGAAACTCATTGATGAAGAAAAGCATTTCAAGTGTGTACTCTAATTATGGATTATCTTCTAAGGATGAAATAGGGTTATTAACTGATGATTAATGAAGATTAGTCCCATAATTGGTAGTGTGAGATGCCACATGCACATTGATTTTGTCTAAAGTGGAAGTCACAAGTTGTTTATGAGGAAACTTATTAGGATTGGTAAGGCTCATCATGCATGTTGAGTTTAATTATATGTTATCCTCAAACAATAATTTCATGATGAGGGAGGGAGGCAAAAAAAAGTGATGCAAAGACAAAATTAGAAAATAAGATACATAGTCAAACTAGTTGATTGTGTTCTATAAATTAGGGTAAAAAATAAGAGGACATAGATACACACTCGTTTAGGTCAACTACATATTGTTTAATAGGAACTAAACATGGAAATAAGGATACATAGTCATGTAGATCAACAGTGTAATAATAAACAAAGAACTAAACAGGAAGAGATGGGTACATAGTCATGCAGGTTGACTATGTATTACTGAATAGGAAGGCTAAATAGTCTGTAAGAGATAGTATCGACTAGAATGATAATGTTTTGAAATAGGGGAAAATTTTGAAAGATGATTTGAATCAAAAATTAAATTAATCACATAAGAAACTAGATTAGTATGACTAGCCTAATTGGAACACACAACACAAACCTTGCACCAATGTAAGTTTTGTGATAAAACACACAATGATCAAAGAGTAATCAATAACTAGAAAGTAAATGCTAACTAGTTTGTCATCCTAAGTGTTATTAAGCTATAATGAATTTTAATTTTAATGTGATAGGAAATTTGGTTGAAAGAAGGAACTAGAAAGCAATCTAAGGTTAGTTTCAAGATGTTTGGACTAAAAGGGATCTATATTGGTGATGGTAATAGCTTATTATTGAGGCCTAACCCCTCAATTCATAATATTGAAGCAATAAGGGTTTCAAGTGTTTTATCAATATATATCATCAATCACATATTTATACTTGGCCAGAAAACCAAGTCAGCTTTCCCTTTGGTGATGAAATCCAAGTAGGTAGGCCTTGGGAAGATAAATGTTTAATGCTTTTTGAATGTGAAGTAATTTGGTAGTGTGTAAAAAAATAATAATAATAGTATAACTAAAATGGTAATTTGAAAAACCACCTATTTAAGATATATGAGTTAATCTAAGCATGTAAACAACTGAAAATGAAAGGTGAATTAATTACTATCAAATAGATGTTAATTCATTGATTAAGAATAGTACATAGTTAAGTTAGGCAACACTGTATGAAAATAATACAAACAAAAATCAAATAATTTGTTGTTATTATATATAATCAAGGCCTATAAGAACACATTCAAACAAGTTGACTATGTCTTTTAGATAAAAGATAGACTGCAGAATTGTGTCAAATAGGTCGACTCAGTTAATTATAGGGCTGTAGTTTTATAGACTGTAAACTTATGAAAAATAGTATTGAAATAAGAACTAAAATGATAGAGAGATAAAGTAAGGAACCTTGATTGGATTGAAGACATTTTAGATTGAAACTTTTTATGTTGTGATGCTCAAATGTTATTTCAAAATTATGCTCGCTAGGTCAACTAACTTGACCAAGTTTACAAACCCTGTATGTTAAAAGAGAATTGGAAAATAGAGTCAACTAGTTAGACTATGTTTGTTGATATAAGGGAATAATAGATAGAGTTGAATATTTTAACTATGTATTGTACTCTATAATTAAAGAGGAATACTATGCCAAACTGATTGGTCTAGTAACTTGTATTTGGATAAGACCTACATAGAAATAATAGTCATTTTAAAGAGATTATGTGTTAAACCTACGCATAGAAAGTTAGAACTATACTGACTAATTTTATATAGTACTAAAAATATGAAAAAATATAATATGATAACAAAAAATGATTTTGTGAAAGAAAACCTTGCAAGGGTGAGATTCACATCGGATTCACCAGAATGTATGCAAAGGGAAATATAATTGATCTATTAATCAATCCTATCTCAAAGAAGATAAATCCTACTTACACTAATGATTTTTGATACATTAGATATTTAGTTTCATGATCAATATGGATCTACTAGACCTAGAGAAGGGATATCTTATCATAATAAAATCATTAGGGATGATTCTAAAGCCTCTAGTCAAGCAAAACTATGTAATAACCCTAACTAGGTCCTATGTTTTCATATTCACAAAGTAAATGACGAGTAAATTAAATCTAATCTAGTGATCACCCAAGATCATGGCACAAAGTGGGGGTAATAAACATAAACATTAGACATGCATAGAAGATGTATGCCCATGTCAATGTATATAAAATCCTAATGCATGAGAGAGTAAAAATTCAAATCTATCTACTCTTACAAAGGAGGAACAAAGTTAGGAAAACTTACCTTTGAAGATGAACCCACTAAGCCTCAATCTTTCCCTTGGCCAAGGTTATTCACAAGAGTTTGTTATAGTATGTAAGTATGACAATGATAAATCATCTCTAGGATACACAACCTATTTATGCATCCAAAAGACTTCTCCACAAGACAAGATCCATATATCCAAAGAAAGTATTAAAACCCTAAGCTATGTTCCTCAAGTAGAATGGTGGATAAGGAGATGCACAATATAATATTCTTCTTATTCTCAGTTATGGAAATTGATGTGTATATATAGATGAATATAACCCTAAAAATTTATAAAATTTAAACTGATAGGGTTGGCCCAATCAACTCTATATCATTAACTGATAAAAATAAGTTAGGTCTCGGCTTAGGTCAGCTAGACCCTAAATGAGTTTTATCAATTAGAATATAGGGTCGATGGGTCTAAAAGTGTAATGTAAACTATTTTAAATGGTTTTATGCTTAGGTAAGGACTAGTGAAAGGGGAAAATCACTAAAGGAGGGTGAAAAATAAGAGGCAAAGCTTAGGGGAGTATTTTTAGGAGATGGTTATGGAGATAGCAAGTGGTAGTACAAGGACAAAAATCTTGTGAAGTACTAGTGTTATACCCACCTGTTTTGGTTTTTATTAGGTTTACGAAGTATTTTTTAGTCATTTAGAATCTTTTTATATCTATAGCATTCTAAAATTTGGTCATTTGAGCCTAGTAATGATTTTCTCACCAAAACTATATTTTTAAAAATTTGAATTTGTAAAGGAAATTTGAAGGGTCTTTCTCATCTCATAGTGAAACCAAAGGTAATTATTCTTCATGGAGGTATCAAGGTAGGTATTGGACATGTTCATAATATTTATATTGTCTTTATTCATAACTATTTTTGTCAAACTCAATTAAGGTTAAAACTTAGGTCCAGTTAGGAAGTTAGTTAGAGATAGTTTAAGAGATTGGTGAGAAGAAGAGAGAATGAAGAGATAATGAATATAGTGGATTGGTAAGTGGTAAGGATGAGAAAAAAATAAAGGAGACCAAGGACTCCCAAATTTTGAGAAAAAATTAAGAGAGAAGTCTGAAAAATAGGGTTGTAAATAGGACTATGTACAAATTTACATCAAAATTATGAAAAATTGCTTCATTTTCAGTTTATAATTGAAAATTAAATATAATAATTCATTTGAGTATTATTATTTTTATTTTAATCATATTCAATTTTTTTAATAGTTTTATTGTCAGTTACAAATTTGAAAACATAGTACATGCTTCTGCAGTCTAAAAAGGTACACCTACAGTCAAGAAAAAACTATCTTTTATCACTTTTCAAGATTGGTTTGAAGTAAATTATCTGTGATGGGTAAATATACAAGTGTTATACTGTTTTAAAATTTAAATTACTCCAAACTTTATCTTAAATGTTTAGTGTCCATGAAATTTTCACTCACTGCCTGTGTGGAGTCTAGAAAAGTGATTATACAATCAAGAAAAACTTGTTTTCGTCATGTTATGGGATTGTTCAAAGTGTCTAAGTAATTAAAAAATAGAATAATTGTGTGGGATACTTTTTTCAATTTAAATATTTGAAAAATAGGTCTTAAAACTCAAATTAATCTTTATTTAGAGCTCTAGGCCTATGTACATGTCTACATACCCTAAACTAAGGTTTTGAAGACAAAAATCCTTATAAAACAAAAATTAACTCTTCAAAATTATTAAAAATTTATGGAATGATATAAGGTAATGTTTTTAAATTTTTCAAATTGGTTTTGATATTTTTGATCATCTACAGATGTATATATTAAATGTTCTTAGTTTTCAAGCCTAATTGTAAAGGCCATAAACCTTATTTTTGCATTTTCTTATATTTCCAAAGTTTGAGAAAAGGTATAAATCATTATGGTGAGTTGATTTAACATGAAATGAATGTGTAAGAGATAATTTTATAAGGAAAACACATTTTTTTATTTGAATTTTCATTCAATAAGGTATTATGCCTAATCATTTTTCTCTTAAATAAGTTGTAACCTTGATCTTCCTTAACCTCTCCATCAAATGGACTGATAGTCAGTTTAGAGTTGGTTTCAATATTGGATGGTGAGAGTGGCCAATTTTGTGTTTATTAATCTCATGGGGGTTTCTATTATTATTGGAGTGGTATTATTTTGTATAACCTTCCATGAATGAATTTTAACATTTTTCAACTCTGGGGTAGATAGAGAATTATGTTACTATGTCATTATTATATAGAAGTTGAGCTGATTTATTATTAAGATTGGGTATAGTTTGGGTAACTAGTTATGGTGGATGAAAAAAAATTTGGTTTTGGTTATTAGGAATTAAATTTTGATTTTTTTATTATGGAAATATAATTTTTTATTTAGTCAAAGGCATATTCACCCTCCATTATTTTTGTTATGGATTGGGAAATTATTACCATTACATATTATAGGGTTGTGGCTATCACATTTGGCCTTAGAACAACTCCAATTTGGCCTAAGATTGAGTATTTTTTTCCAACCAAATTTTATTTCAAGGTGGAATTTAGGTAAATGTTTTCCAATGACCTGGTCCATATTAATTATGAGGATGATCATATTGAAATTATGAATTAAAAAATTAAAGGTTTAGTTGTATACTTATATTTTGTGAAGTTTGTTCATTATTTCCATTGTACCAAAATAATATATGATCTTCATATCCTCCAATTACATGAATTTCAATTATTTATAGGTTCTATTTTGTTATGTCTTTCACCTTTGCACAAGTAGTTTGACATATGCATAATTATTTACTCCTATAAAAATTAGAGTAATAGATTGTTAAAAAAAAATTATGTTTCTTTTGTCTTCTTTCTTTCATGAAAGTGTATTTAATTTTATATCCATGTGATTGATGATATCCTACATTTTATCATGTTCCAATTTCATAAATTACACATGAGAGACCCCATTTGTACATTTGGATGATGACAATATGGCTCTATTATAGTGGATTTTCTATATCATATATCTTGAGTAATTTATGCACAACCAATAGATTTTTTCAAGCAATATTTTGGACACATTTAAACCACTCATAAGAACCATTTATTATAGGCATGAATCATTCATACCACTCATAAATTACACTTTAATATATTTTTGGTATAACTTGTTCAATTTAAGTCTTTGTAATCTAAACTGGAATCTTTCCAAGTAATCCTCTAATGGCTCATCTTCATTTTGTGACATTCTAAAAAATGTCATCTCCCCATGGGGCTTTTTATTTGCAATACTATTGATATTTGGAAATGAATTTTTCCTTCGTATAGTTTCAAATAGTAACCACATCTTTTCCCAATCCCATGAGCCAATATAAGGTTACATCTTTAAGAGTAGCTAGAAAAGTTTCAACCATTAAGCATCCCTATTCTATTCATAATTACAACATAAAAAGTCAAACTCAAAAATAAATGTATCGAGATCCTCATGTGCCATCCCTCAATATATATGAAAGGAAGAGGGAGGGATGTTATTTATAGGCATAATAATTGATGGGGTGGTAATAATAAATTCAAATTTGGTAGGTTTATTGATAGAGTTCTCTCCTTGGATATCTCCTATTATTATCCAAATTAATTATATACCAGAGACCTTTGAAACCCACTTCTAAAATTATTTATCAATTTTTATGTCCAAAGGTGAGTAATGGATTATGGTTTCAATTCATTCTTGGGGGAAGTATCTCTTATGGATAAGGTTGATGGAGTGAACACTACTATAAAGTCCTTTGGAAGTTCAATATATATTTCATCTTGCTATAAGCATTTAGTTGATGTTGTTGGTTCAAATTATACTACTAATTTGATATTTATTTTTTGGGATAGCAAGGATTGATATTATATTTTTGAGAGAAGTTTATCTCAGGGATGGAGGATCCTAACTCCAAACACATGGGTATAGGGTGGATAGATTGACACTCTTTAGAATGGTACCTAAATATCATTCTCAAGAGTGTGACGATCCTCTTATTCCTAATTTTCAAATTACTCTAATAATTCTACTAAAAACTTCTTAGTTACAACCTCTTCTAATAAATTCTATGGTTTCTCATGTGGAATAGATATGGGCATCCTTTTATTGCTTATAGTTGTTTTAGGTGGTACCTTGGATTTTGATGCTTTTTTAAAATAATCTTATAAGTAGGAATCTACCCAAATTCTCTCTCTCACACCACATGCAGCCAATCAATCTTAATTTTTAAGTTATTATACCCTATCCTAAAAAGGATTAATAAATATATAGATCTTTGATTTATAAATTCTAAATATTTCTAATAAAAAATTTAATTTAATTTAGAAAGAATAAATCTATCTCATTTTTTCAAGAATTTATTACTTCAATAATTTTCCATGGAAACATTACCAAAAACATATGAGCACATAATGAAACCATAAGTTATATGTTCAGTAAATTCTCCTTCAGCATGAGGGGATAAAATAGGTAGTGGACTGACTTATCAATCATGTGATCTTTAGAATAATTTTTAACCTAGGGATGTCTACATTTACAAGAAGGCTACACTATATATACAAAACTAAACTTATTTGAATGACTAATTTGACTAACACACTTGCTTGAAATTAAACACTCCTGCATTGAATTTAAACCACTCTTTCAAAAAATAAACACACTTTGTGTTGAAATGAAAGTATATAAAAGAAAACAAATCTTGGAAAAGGAAACTACAAAAAAGTAAATATTAATCTAGGTTGGAATCTTCCCACATAATGGAATTGAAAATGTATAGATTAAATTGAAATATACCAACAAAATTAAATTATTTTAAATTAAATTGACTATGGGAAAGGATTGAAAACACACTTTTTAGAAATGAAATGTAAATTAAATGATCACACAACATGAATAAACTAACTAACAGATGAGAAACCAAATCACTGAATATTTATGAGTGGATTTTATCTTAATTGGAATGGATCTTGAATACATTCATATTTAAGATATAATTAAATAAAGTAAATTGGTATTATTTACAACCCTATCTATAATAATAAATGGATTTCTACATTCTCATTTCAACTTAGGTTACAAATATTTCCTAATGATTATCATATTTTGTTTAGTTATCTATTCTTATTATTATTTATACAACCTACAACTCTTCTTTATATATAAGATGTGGGGGTATTATTAAATTATCCTAAAATCCTATAAGTTGTAAATATAAGATCATTATAAACTAAATAAACATAAAGGAAAAATAAATCTAAAGGCAATTAAAAATAGAACTACCACATGCAATGTGAAGACAACAAACAGTCGGGCTAATGGAAGCATCATGTAGTTACAATAGTTTCCATATTATCATGTGATTATTAATGATTGTTAAATATTATTGAGTTAATTAGAAAATAAAAATTTTATCTTATTTTTTTTTTCAACTAAATTTAAATTAACCTACAACCATTACTAAAAGTTGGCACAACTCACTGATATGGGTGGTCAATGATTACATTATCTAGCCACCAGATTGCTATGATTGGTCTTTCCATGGTATCTATAGGTGAAAAAAATTCTATAAATATGATTTCACATTCTATTTACCATTAAAATTATCAAAATAAGTTAAAACCATTAAATCATACTATTTAATCTAGAAATAACATATTAAATTGACAATCAACTTTACATATATATTTACATTAGATGTACATGTATCAACATATTATGAGTTTAATGAAAAATAACATGGAAAAAAATAAATATTCTAGGGTATATATAATGGTAATATAAGGACTATTTCTAGGCCTCATTAGTCATCACAATGGATCTCATCATTTATACAGTCATGGGGGTATTTTCTTAAGACATTCATAGTGTAGTTGGTTCATTCAAGAGGGCTAATTTTAAGGTGAGTGATTTTGTCTATAGTATTTTAACATATGGATTAGTCAAGATAATATTTATTATAGAGTAAAATAGGTTGTATGACATAGCATTCAATTTAGAGAACTTTGGGATCAGATGTAGCAGTTTAAGGTGTAGAAAGGATAAAGAGGCACACCTATGTCCCCATCCAAGAGATGGTATTATAAAATCCATATTATTTGAGTTTAGATATGTCCATGACGTTAATTTCATGGATTTGTACTGATCTAGCATACTATGAGGCATGGTATGATATGAAGAAGGGTGTAGTTATAGGACTTCTAATAGGACTAGGACATATACCTCACATGTAGATAAAAATTAGTAGAAATAGGGGTAATGATTAGAGCTAGATATGTTAGATCTAACGGGGATGACCGGTATCTATCTTATCGTCAGAGGCATTGTTGATATATGATTTTTATATGGGTCACAATAACCTAAGTTTTAAACTATGTATGTATAAAACATTTTGATATTAAAGAAAATACACACACACACACACACACACACACACACACACACACCACACACACACACACACACACACACACACACACACACACACACACACACAACACACACACACACACACACACACACACACACACACACACACACATATCTGTGTGTCTTGTGTGTGTGTTATATAAGTTTATTTTACATTTCTATATTTATACATTTGTAGGTACACATATATGTATTTGATATCCATATTTTTGCATTTAATTTTATAATTACTTGGCTAAAAGACATATGTGATGTAAGTGTAGACGTAAACAGATAAGAGGTAAATGTAGCATATAAAATAAACATGCGACACAAATATTCCTAACTCATAAAAATTGATGTATGTTTTTTACTCAAAATAAGAAATAAAACTAATCAATAAATATGATCAAGGATGGAATTTTTAAAGTATATAATTTATAGTAGACATAGGTACCTTACCCTTAGTGAAATCCATGTTTACTAAAATACACATCTTTAGAAACATTAAAATGTGTCAATTATCTCAAACTTTTCAAAGATAAAGTGCTATAAAAGTTGTTCCTTAAATTCCTTTGTTTTTCAAGTAACATAATCAGTGATAATATTTGCTTAATAAACACACTTTTTGCACATCCTAATTTGGTAAAGTAACCATAAGTACTATGTATTTTGTTGATATTTCATGGGAGGGTCTTAGTGATGAATGTGATTTCTCGTTTGCATGATCATTTTGTGTCTTTTGATATTTCTTATGAATTATTTTCCCTATTTTTATGCACACTCCCAATGGTTTTATGTCATCCCCATCCTAGTCACAGGCCCCCTTGGCCTATTTTTCATGGTATTCAACAAGTTTTGTGAAAACAGGACACTAACACAATCCTAGACACTAGCACAGTAGCGCTAGTGTCCAATTTTAGTTCTAGTGTCTAACAGTCACTTTTATAGTGTATTTTGGGTCATAACCCTTCCTTGAGCCTTCTCTTATGATTTTATCTTTATTTTTCATCTTATCAACCAATGAACAAGGGTCTTACATTCAAATTAATGTTCCTTCTATATAAAGATCCTCACAAGGTATTTTACGTCTAGCACTTACTATTTTGGCACATAGTTACATAAATTAGTCAATAGTATAGTTTTAGCACATTGCATATTACTCACTAACAT